>JAJFDK010000097.1:0-116438 GCA_028637775.1 Xylariaceae sp. X167
ATCGATTATCGGTCGTAGGTAGGCGGGGCTTCGCCCCGCATAGCCACCAGACGTTAATATATCATCATCATCATCCCTATCCGTTAGGTATCGTCCCAGTATAGCTCGTTACAACCATATGATGCAGTTCGGAGGTCCAATTGCGTAAAGTCGTGCGAACAACTCGTTGTAACTACGCCGACCACTGAGGCAGAACTTCTCTTCTTGAGCCATGCATGCAAGGAAATTATCTGGATGAAACCAATCTTTGAAGCGTTATAGCTAGATTTAAATCCCAAGCTTGTAGTGCAGTGCGACAACAAGCAGACTGTACGGTTGGTGCAGGAGGAGGCATTCAAACTACAGACAAGTCTGCAGCACGTCGACATTCACAATCATTGGTTGCGGCAGAAGGTTCAGAATGCAACTATTAATGTGGGTTTTACCTCGACCATGGAGATGGCTGCGGACGGCCTTACAAAACATCTCTCTACCCCGATGTTCAGGAAGTTCGTTCAGATGGTGGACATGGGGACAATCCAGCTTCATGAGGCTGAAGCTGAGGGGGTGTATCGCAATGACCAGCCTTGTCGGCATCGCCGTCAAACAGACGGCTGTTTTGAATTGAAACGTTGTATTAGAACGATTAGAACGTTGGTTTGTAGATATATAGAAGAGGGTCGGCCCTCGTTTCCACTTGTTGAATATAGAGAAGTCGTCGCAATTGGAATCAAGTACTCAGATGCGTTGACAGTTCATTTTCAAGTGGCCGGTTTCTTACTGGAAATCTGTTTAAAGCTGTACATTCAGATCGATTGACTGAAGAGTATCTCGTACTCTACCAAGCCAGCAATTCGGTGTCGGACAGCAACGTGTTCAGCGTTGAAGCTTTGCAGCGGCACTGCTGGAGGCGATATATAGGGGGCTAGCTTCGAGCACATTGGGTTCTTGCACAGGGACGCCTAGGCGCAGGCAGGTATTAACCAGTTGTAAATAAATAAAATGCTCATTAAACGCTAGAGATGACCTCTTATGGAGGAGAGAACCGTTGGTCTCTTGGATCTAATATTCGAACAAATCTGTAAAACAATCCTTCGCTCTCTGTGCTCTTTGATCTCACATGCGGATCCTAGAGCTGCCGACAGAGATTTCGGACTACACATAGTGCTTGCATAGCTACCGATCCCAATGGAGAGCGGATGTCCTGTTTCTGACCTCAAGTAGCCCTCGTCAAGTGCAGTGTCTGTCGGTGATGTACACGCTACCTAGGTATTCCCAAACGTACTCTTTCTCAAGAGTTTTCTAATGTCAGAGGCGACCGCTTTGCCTTTCGAGAAAACCGAGACGGCTTTTGGACCGAATGGATCGGTGAGACACATTCCGTATAGGATCTGATCTGGGCATGGCTGCAGCTCATGACCATAGGGGGGTCCGTGTGACTTCCATGCCCCCAGACGCAGCTGGTGCCGTGTATGACTACTAATGGCCCATGACAAGGGAGGGAGGAGGCGGCGGTGGGGATTGAGGTCTTGCCGTGAATTTTAGAGAGTTGGATTCCTCTGTCTTTCACCAAATGTTGTTCCTTCTGACGCCACGTCCCCGATTGCTGAATCCGCCGCCTCCGCCGCTACCGCCAACGTTACCTCTTCCCATACCTTGATCATATCCGAAATTCTGGCCTTGGTTGCCGACGCCAGCGCCCCCAAAGCTTTGGTTCTGACCGCTTTGTCCCGTAGCACTACCACCGCCCATGTTTTGCATACCCGAGAACATGGTTGACATAGCCGAAAGGTCCATCTGGCTAGGATCCATGCCGGATGCTATCATCTGCTGCATCATCGCTTGAAATTCTGGGGACATGCCGTCCATGCCCGGCATACCAGTAGCCATGGAACTGGCAGCGGCAGCGCCTCCCATCCCAGGCATACCCCCCATCATCATCATTTGCATCTCCTCCATCATTTTTTTGTTGTTTTGTGCTATAGCGTCCTGGCTATACTCTGCACGCACGTTGTCCTGCTTTGCGGCATACAAGGCCCAGGTAAACTCGTCGAACCCATAATTGAAATAGTCGCTGAGGTCCGTCCCGGGTTTTCTCCAAGGCTTGTCATTCTCGGGAAGATCTAAACATTCACAAGCACCATCAGCGACTCGCTGCTTTCATTATTGCTGAAGAAGATGTATGGGCCAACGCACCTTGATCGATATTCACCTGAGTAATGGGCTTCCCAACTGGTTTATAGACAGGGACCGCATTCACATCGATGGTGGAGGTGGAGACTGGCGGCAGATCGGCGCCGGAGACACTTTTAGCGGGCTCATCCTTCTTGGGCGGGGGTTTCGTGGAGGTATTCGTGGATGTTGAGCGCTGCGGAATGTTTCTAATATCACTGTATCGTGACTGGCTGCGATTGTATCCTCGTGAGCAACAGAATGGAATGCAAGAGCAGAGACGGATTGAGAGAGAAGGAATGCCTTACGATGGTGGCGGCGCTTTGCTGCCGTCTTTGCGTTCTGTGATGATATCTATATCCTGCAGCGGGTTAACGGGGATTGGCGCAGCAAGGCGACGACTCAAAGGTGGCGGCATACCGAATCTGAATCCTCCATCTCGGCACCCTCGTCTTCCTCTTCCCCTTCCTCTAAATCCTCATAACGCCGTGACTGCTCGACGCCAGTAACAGTGGAACCAGCCACATTAGTACCGGCGACGGCAACGGCGGCGGCAGCACCGGCAGGAGCACCGGGGCCGGCGGTGCTTTCAGCAGCTTGCGGAGTGGGTTCCTCCGGGGCGTAGAAATCATCGTCGTCGTCAATCTCCATGGCTAAAGAATCGGTATAGTAGTGATGGAGACGGACAAAGTAAGTTTGCCTGGGTTGCGAAAGAGGACGCTTGGTTGTCTATAGCACTGGCGCAGCCTTTGTGCGGTTGAAGAAAAGATGTGCTCCCGATGGTGTTGGAGGGAGGAATGCGGCTTGGGAAAGCGACGCGTTACTGCCGTCCTTAGGTGTGTATTCCGTACTGCGCAGGCCTAGGGCAGGTAGGTACCTGGATCGCCATGTACGGATTACCACTGCCGGAGTACCTTTGAGGTTAGTCAGTACGCTCTGGTATGCATGTATGCGTAGGAAAGATGCAACAATGGAGGGTCTCGGTCGCTGGGCAGGTAGGCAGGTGGAGCCGATCCGCACGTGGAACCTCACAGCGTTTGCGCGACGTGACGTCAACTGCACCGGGTATGCGATTAAACAGATGGCGGCCCACTAAAAAGATCGATCTCCATAGCAGCGGCTGGATGGAATTGGCCTGTCACCAAAACACACACACCACACCTACCCGTTCCTGTCCGGATCCTCTTCGTTTGTCACATCTCGCCGTTCGCCTGCCTGGGTACCTACATACCACTCGAGTGGCACATCTACGAGTACCAAGCCTGTACATACCTACCTAGGCCATCTGGTTTATGGCCTTGTTTCGGTCAGCGAGTGGTCCCGCAGGTTTGAGTATCAACACATCTCCTTCCGCCAACATGTTGTGAGTATCCCGTTTGTTCTCCTTCCATGCCTCTCGCAGCCCGCGGCCGTCTCCCACACATTCGCTTTCATTGTCAAACACCCGCCGTCCCGCCATCCCACCGTTCTATTAGCCATCCCTTACCTTCTTGATCACCATGCCGCTCCAGAGACTGATCACTCATTACGACGACCACAGTAGCTCGGCCGCTGGTCAAGCATCTGCACCGGCAGCTGCCGGCAGCCTGTTTGGCGCAACCGCCCCAATCGCAAACGCCTCCACGCCAAAGCCCGGTAGTTTGTTCGGTTCCACGACCGCTACTTCATCGCAACCGCAACAAGGCACCCCTTCATTGTTCAGTGCTGCCTCGACGCCCGCGCCATCCCAGCCGACCGGCAGCTTGTTTGGTGCTGCCCAGACCCAGTCTCAACCAGCTGCGCAGGGCGCCACGAGCCTCTTTGGAGCTACCACGACTCAGACCCTGGCACAGCCCCAGCAAACGCAGCCCACTGGAGGACTGTTCGGAAATACCACCAGTGCAGCGACCCAGCCGACTACGACACCAGCTGGTGGTCTAGGTCTGTTTGGAGCCTCGCAAGCAGCCCCCAATGCTACGGGAAACACTCTTTTGGGGCAGTCTTCTCAACAGCGGCCCACTCTCTTGTGAGTTGACGTTCCTGGTAGTGGCGAAGCATGATGGTTGATATTAATGGCTCTCATACTAGTGGTGGTGTCGGCAACCAGACCCAAACGCAGGCCGCTCCTCTTGCGCAATCCCAGCAGCAGCAACCACAAAACACCCTGGGATTAGGCGGCGGTCTCGGCTTCGGCTTGACTATGGGTCAATCTAACAGCCAACCCACGGTCCCGGGCGTGCGTATCGATGTCAGTAATCTGAAGGGCACCACCCGGTTTAATGATCTCCAGGAAGACCTGCAAAAGATGATTGAGAAGGCCGATGGCTTCATTGCGGAGCAAATCCGCCGAAAAGAGGAGGTCGATTCGTTCATGTCCGGCCACCGTGAGATGCTCGAGAGTGTTCCCGAAGATGTTACGTTCGTCTCTAGGAAATGCGATGGGGCTCGGAACTCCCTCGAATCCGCCGCACAATCCATCGAAGCGGCGCGGCTTTTGATCAACCAGGACGCCGACAGTGCACGCCTGAGCTTCCGTGCCATAGACAACCTCAAACTTCCTCAGCAATACCATACTTCTGGATTCTGGTCGCCGAGGCAGCAGGCATCGGGAAATGCGAATGCAGAAACTGACGGACAAGACCTCGTCAATTTCTTCTCGAAGACGGCCGATGAGATGGGAGAGCAGGTGAAGAAGTACGAGAAGAACCTGACAGATATCGAACTCCACATGCACGGCGTCTCGGATAATCTGGTTGAGCAACTGCAGCGGATGATGGCGACCAAAAATGGAGTGACTCCCGGGACTGATGAGAGGATTCAGGAGCTGGTTGCTGTATTGAGAGACTTCGAGCAGGGTATTCTCAAGGTTGCCGGCAATGTCGGAAATGCCAAAGAAAGCATGACTCGCCTACAGGTTGGCGAGCTTGTGGGTGATGCGAACGGTGTATATTAAGCTATGAGCATTCGGTGGCATACATGTACTTTGCTTGAGGCTCTTCTTGAAGGGCACAGATACCCAGGTTTAGAGAAGGGCACGGATATGGTCATTTCACAGTGCTCTTGATAGGTTTGTCCCTTATTTGCAGACAGACGTCGAGGAGCCCCTTTAGGAGGATGTGCTCTCAGAACGTGGCCGGTTTGATGTTTTATGTTTGCCCGGACAGGTGGCATTGTCTGTGGGTCCAGAGGGAGTAGTCATCCGAGAGAACTGACGCGGTGAGTCAGTCCTTATCTGACAGGCAAGAGACGAATACAATGCTCAGCGACTGTTTGCAGTCTATCTTCGTGTGGTTCGAGATTGAGGGCTAATTCGTTGCTACGGTTCCAGTTGCGACTTTACACTCACCGAATCACAGTCGGCGAGGCGACATCAAGAAGCGAGCTAGGTAGAATAAAAAGAAAGATTTGCTTCCTATCAAAACGAAATATAATAGCGCGTAACCTATGGTAGTATAGGAGCCGTACGGACCATTTGTGCCCTTGGAAAGCGTTTGCTTGAGGCATCGGAGCGCGCGCACGCTCGTAGCAAGTCAATCTAACTGCCTAGCCCCCCTTGCCTCTGTCCAGTCCCCAGACTCCCTAGAACAGCACCCTCCAACGCCAGCCCTCGAGGACTCTAAAGTCCTCCTCGCTCAGTTCCTCGGAGCCATTCTCAACCTTCGCAATGAGTTTCTTCAGCCTCCTCGATACAGTCCTGGCCACACGAACAGACACCTCGCTCTGAAACAGGTACAAGACAGTCAACACGAAGAATGCCACGGATGCAATGCCTGGCCTTCCATAGCCCTTGATAGAGTCGAGAATGCGGGCGATGAGAGACTTGCTTCGGTGGAAGGCGTGCTCGGTAGCATTCGAGGACAGTCGGTCGTGAGCTGATCTCCGGAAAATCTTGCGTATAGCCGGGACGATGGCGGCACTTCGTGTCGTTAACACACATTGCTTGCAACGAGAGATCCTTTCGCTTTTCGCAGATAAAAGATATAAACACAGGTGACAACCATTGATCAACCGGTTTCCATCCTTGCAGCACAAAAGCACGGGACAAAAGGTCCTTCCCTCAGGCCATAGCGTGGCAGGAAAAGCCGACGAGCAGAGCAAGCAAAAAAAAAAAAGAATGACTCAAGGATTTGACTCACATGATTCCCCCAAGCAGCCATTTCTTCCACCGTTGAGCTACGTTCTTCTTCAGCACGGCAGAAACCTCCGAGCGCAACAGCCTAAGGTTCTCAACAACAACGCCGGCCAAGGCGTGGATGTTATCGTTCCTCGTTTCGCCCTGAGTCTGCTGCGCCGCGTACGCTCGGAGCCCGAGCTCACAAGCGCTCTTCAGAGACGCTATATCAATTGGTGGAGTCGTCTTGACGAGGAGTTCCGTGGGCATCTCGAAGGTCGCCGTGGATGTTGTGGGTGGCTGGTGTGTCATGATTATTACTTCTGACTCGACAACGGGTGGGAAAGGAGTTCAAACAGCAGCGTTTCTGACACGGAAATCCGGGAGACGAGGGGCTCGGAGTTCTCGCAAGTTCAAGCGATGTACGATAAAGAAACGGATTGGTGTTACTGCATACGCACAATGGCAGGGGTAGGGATCGCCCTATCTATCGACGTAAAGGTGAGTCTGACGCAGGCGAGACAGAAGGCGTTTGGACAATTGACAATCAAGAAGCTGGAGTTGGCGCTGCCGATACGAGCTGAAGCACCTCACGTGCGGCGGGGTAGCATTGTAGGTGTAATGGTGAGGGTGTGCATCATGCTGGCAAGATATATGTATAGGCGAAGGGGCAACTCGCAGCTATTCGTCGATCGGCGCTGGGCATGTAACCATCGCACCGCCGACTTGCTGCGCTTCCTACAGGCAGACTCGGACCAGTGACTCAGTATCATGGCAGGTTCTGTTTGATCGTCACCCACTGGAAAGAAAAGGGGTGACCAACGGCAAGGAGTTTCTCGATTGATACTCCCAAGGACAACGTCGCAGGTCAAGCCATGCCCAAGTCCCTCAACGTGCGGAACATGACATTCGCATTGCTACGCCGGGATCCAGCATCCAACGCGGCGGTAAGATGCATGACCAGCCGGGCGCGCACGAAGCCGGGCACGGAATTGAACAGCTGGCGCAGCGTATCGACATGCCCGCGCGTCGTTGGCTGGAAGACCTTTGAATAGGCCATGAAGAAGTCCAAGAGTCGGCGGTCCCTCGAGAAGAAGCCGAGCTCGTGGGAATACATGAGATCGATGGCAAACTCGTCGATCTGCTGCAGGAGGTCCTCGCTGCAACCCAGGCCGTACTCCGTGTCGAGGGCGACGCAGGTGCCGATGAATAGCTGGAAGCATTTCTCGAAGCACCTCGCGTTCTCGTGGTGCAGCCATTCGCGCGCGCTCTCGAACAGATACAGCGGCGTGCCGGTGATGCGGTATAGCTCCAGCCCGTGGAAGAGTGCATGAAGGGCTCCGAGGACCGGCTGTCGCCAGCAGTGGCGTGCCATGTGGGGGTGGAAGGTTCGGCCAAAGGGGGTCAGTCGGGTGTTGGGGAGATGCTCTAGGATGTCGGCCCGGTCGCAAAGATACTGCCTTGCTCCCCTCTCGAGCACGACGATGACGGGACGATCACGCAGTGACGCCCTCGGGCTGTATTCGCCGTAATGATGAAAGTGATCGTTTTCCATCCTTTCAGATAACACCGATGACGGGAGACGAAATGGCCTGGGACTCTGCAATGCTGGACGTCGGGCTAGCGATACTGCAAAGTAGTCGTAGCGGGCTTGACAACGATGAGGTTATCGTGTCGACAAGTGCCGGCTGTGGACTCGAAGTGTTCTGCGCGTGAGGGAAAGAGGTGTTCTCTCTTCTCGGCGCCTTAATATGAGCTGACCAAGTTGAGCAACAAGAATATTCCGATGTAATTTGGTCCACTGTGTACTCGCTTTATTGAATGGCCACAGATGAAGTCGACTAGGACACTGTCTTTACTTCAACCTTGAGAACGGAGACTTAGCAAAACTGGATGGAGGGCGAGATCAGGGTTGAATGTGCGTATGTTGAACGATGAAGGAGGTCTATGATGGACATGAGTAGAAACCTAGACAAACATTGTGTCTCTCAGGTCGTCGCCTTCGAGAGCATCGGGAAGATCTGTATCATAATATACAAGCTGAGATCTTGATCCTATCACCATAACCATGGCCATTACAGTAGGAGACCTCACCGAGCTACCCCGGAATCATCGACGACGTGTGTAATGTCCCACATCCGCAGTCCTTTCAGTCCATAGATGCAAAACATACTACAGGATGAGCAAACGCATGCTGAGAACTGCACTTGCCCGTGCGGGTGTATTGTTCGAACCGAATCTGGGTATTTCCCTAGCTAGTACAACTGCGTAGACCAACTGAACCAACCGAGACCTGCAATTCATAACCTGTACTTGAGCCAAGACGGCTGCTGACCGCGAAGACGACGAAACGAGCGGCCTGGAATCCACTTATGAGCCCCGACACAAGTATAGCGGCACGTCGTAGTAGGCAGGACGAGAGTATACCGTCTCGGGAGTGACACAAACGCTGCAGTCGAGAAGCCTTGGTGATAGTTCCGTATGGCGAGTTCAACTTATCGAGGTAGCAGGCGTTTGCGAACTACCGAGTATCATTGAAGAGTCCACACATCGGAACAAAGCCTGCCTGATATACTTGAGTAAGGGCATGGATAAAGGCATGGACGTTGTCAGAAAGAATCGTACTAACTAGGCCAATTGATCACAATCCGATCGTGCACTTGAAGTAGTTATCTGAGCTGGCGTTGGATGGCAATAAGAGCTATATTCTTTCAGTTGGTACAAGGAAGTGGTATAAGACCGGCAAGATAGAAAGTCGCTACAAGACCAGTAGCCAGACAACGACGCACTCGGAGCTCTCTCGCCCAGGACTGAAGCCCCCGCTATCAATGGAAACATAAGAGAAGTCGAATGTTTACTCAACGAGGCATTTGCTTACAAGCAGTCTAGAGGACTGACCAAGACGAACGACGAAAGGCTCCAGCCAGACCTTCTCCGGAGCCCGGGGATAAAAAGGGGATATCAACAAGAGCAGGGCAAACAGTGTAAGTGTGTTCCGAGAAGGCTGTGTGGTCGATGCAGAGTCTTCTTACAACTAGAGATACAAGTGAGTCTTTCTCAGGAGTGACTCAACAAGGTCGTTTGACGGACGGCAGAAACAAGAAAGGTGCGTATATACAGAAAACTGGAGTTATTGTGAACGTACGGTCTTATAGGGCTGATCCATAAGATACACAGAAAGGAATCAATCACAGGGTGTTGGAGAAGATCTCAATAACATCACGAGCGAGGGGATCACGAGTTACGAAGTCAATCCCATTCAACACGCCAGGACCTTATGATGACAGTAACAACCCTCCTCATACAATATACGTTGCGAACATGACGCTTCTATACTTGAAGCATCCGTTTCCATCAATACTGACAACGGCGTTGGTATCCTCCCCCCTGAAACCATTACTGTCCTTCGCGTGAGATCCTGTGTCATGACAGAGACGTAACTCACGTTACAAACCGGACATCGGGAACACAGACTAGCTGTGTAGGCTCCCGGTTTCTCATCTCTGTGTCTTCTGCTCTCAATTACTTCCTATTGCACTCGACCATCGTGGACCGGGAGATATTAGTGTCGAGATACCTAGTGAGTTGAACATATTCTACAAACACAGAACTTCATACCTGTCGTCGCCTCTTCATCACCCTATTAACCGTCAATACCCATTCTCCGACCTACCTACCTCCTACTAACAGCCCCCATCAGGTGTGTGACAGTAAAACCTGAATACCTCCAGCCGTCTCCTACGCGACGCAGGCCCGCGACAGGGCAATCCCATGACCATCATCGTGTAGCCAGACCTGTCTCCTTACGGACTAAACGCTGTAGGTATCCCGTAATACGACCAAACAGCCATCAACAAACAAATTACCTATGTCTGGCTCCTTTATGCGGGAGCGGACCTTTGCTCATAGTCTCCGGACTACATAGGGAGTCAATCTGAAGCTATCTCGTCCGAACGGCGCACCTAACGCCGCTAAACAAGGCCGACGTGATCCTATTTTTGTCGAATGACCTTAAGTAGAGATTCTCTGTATACGTACGGAGTTGTTTAACCACTGACCGGTATCAATCCATATCTACTGTCCAACGAATAACACCAAGAAGAGGCAAGTAAGCGTCCGGGTTGATGCGCGGCACGGACAGCGGAATACAATCCGTAATAAGGCCATGCCAGGTTCCGTAAAGACAGTTTCCACGAACAGCGCAGCGCGGTTACGGAATACGGAATTCAATGCGTACCAGTACGGAAATAGACCCATCGGTACTGTACTAGACCAACACCCCGTGTGTCTGCATTATTCCTCTCTCTCGCTCCATGCGCCGAACCTCGGTAATATCCCCAGCCCGGGCATACATAATCCGTATGCATCTCTAATCGGCAACAATGGAAAAAACATCGACAGCAGGAATGATGCTATACAGACCAATACGCAGATCAGGTCGAAATGGTACCATCGCGCACGTATGTATTGTGATTTTCGTCGTGCGCGTGGACTAGAAAACAGGCACATAAAGCAGAGATGAACCTCACGCCATCCCGCACATCGGGCGCGCTGTCCGGGATCGAGCGCTGACTGGGTTCAGCATCGGTTTGTCCCACCGACGGGTACGAGTGGAAGCGCCCGAAGCCTAGAAGTACTCGTAGATACCTGCCTCCTAAACAGGAGGTACCTAGCCTTCTCTGCCCCTTCAGGTACTACCTACAGATCATGACAAGTGGTGTTAATGCGCATGTGGTATGTAGGCCTATAAGAATATCCAGACATCCGGAGGTCTATTTTTGGTATGCATTCCCCGGACGGGAACGATACCCAAATCCTAAATCGAGAGAATCCTAACTCGAGAAGACCCATCCGGAATACTACCCATCCCTTCTCGTCTTGGTCTCGGAATAGATCTTCTTCTGGCGCACAGCCCGCACGGATTGCCAGATCCCCGGTACTTTCGGCCTATAGAGTGTGAAGAGACACCCGGGGACGCTCGTATGAATTGGCCGACAATTTCATGGCGTACTTGGACAATTTGTTCTATACACAGGCGAGCTGTAAAACCTGGTATGTAGGTCGTAGGCAGGTAGGTATTACCGCGTGGGGCCGCATAATCGCTGAGAAATCCGGGCCACAGCAAAACACTTCGACGGAGGTTGTTGGTTACGTCCACGACGAAGGAAGGAAGGAGGGGCTTATTACGGCCAGATGTGCACGAGACGCCAGGTAGGTCGGCTCTGGCGCCGATCCCGTTCAAGAAGTAAGGCCGAGGTGGAGCAAAACACAACAACACGCAAGGTACGAGTAGACACGAATCCGTGCGATGACTTGCCCCGGCCGCCTGACCGTCTGCCCAGTATAGGTACCAATTGGAGAAGATGTAGGAAAGCATTCGTGCTACCGACGGGCCACGGCTGCTGGGCAATGTTAGGTACCTACGTCTGTTTACTTACACAGGCAGCCATTCGCACGGTTGGCCAGGGTGGTTCGATGCAGCCCGCGGCGACTAACGAGATGACTCCGTTACCGTCCCGGATCTCACTGGGGCCCCGTGTAATCGTGTGTCCAACACGGTTATTGCGGAATAAACGGATCTTGTAATGTACACGATGCATGTACTGGTAAGCCGTATTCGTAGGTAGTTCGTACAAAGCAGGGGAGCGAGAAACAATGCCTACTGGCACCTCGGACAAAAGCAGCGGAGCATCCTCACCTAGTCCTAACTTCTCTGACGTAACCGAGACTGTGATCTTGTATCTGATCAGCGAAAATCATCACCACAAGTCTGCAGACTGATCTCTCAGATGATCTCATTGTGAGGTGGCATTCGGTCGCAGGTGGCAGGCCGGGACGAAGGGAGAGAGGCCCTTGCAATCTTCGGAGTACGGGCAAGTCGTACAGTCGTGTTTTGGAGGTGTGGTGTAATCCCGTACGGAATATGTATTGCGTAGACGAGAGGAGGGAGGTCGTACTCACGGAGTGGTGTAGGCGCACTAGCACCGACCCAACCGCGACACACACTGCCGGTTGCCGTCTGGCCTGCAGATCACATCCCCATCAGGGGGGCGCATGTGGAGATTTGGACACATGGCTGCTGGCCATCAACCCGGCTCACGTCTGCCTCTCGCGGATGGAAACCGATCAGCTCGCGAACCGTGCCCGTGCCGCATCTATTCTGGACCTCAGGCCTTCACTGCTCATCCCAGGGGGGCTCTAGGACTTCCTCCAGGACCTCAGCCAGCCGTTGGAAGGCACGGAACACGCGCAGCACGCTCTACTACCTACTCCGTACTTTTGCTTGGTGTTCTGATCTGATCTCGAGCGACTTCGGGGGCTCCGGCACCACTCGGCCGGCGCCCCTTCAATATGTCGCTAGTGTCGATGTTATAGTGACATACCTAATACGGTCAGTCCGTGCGGGTTGGTCCTGGCACTAACATCAGTTCCGTACCCAGGCGGTATTCGCATTGTAGCTGTACGTATCCATCAGTGTTAAGGCATGTATTCAATAGTGTGTAGCCATCTGAGTCCAGATACACCTGCCGGCGGCGGTCAATGCCTGTTTCAGGACTTGATGCCATCGTGGTCCGCCGCGAATCAGCAAATCACCGCTTGGTATTCTGTCCAGATCTTACCTGCTCGTTTCTTCACCTACTGCGTGTCCGTACAAAGTAGGTGAGTATTCCGTGAGGTAGCAGGTAGTAATCCGTACGGAATAGACATTAGTGGTGGTAATAAGAGGTATTCCGCGTAGTCACGTAGGCATTCCGTATCATAATCCATTCCTGCCATGTACGGAGTACTGTTCCTACTGGGTGCCCGGGAGTCCGTGACATGGCCTCTGACCGATTCCCGTTCAGCTTGCTAGCACAGCTGAGCGTGCAATCAGGAAAAGGCGACCGGTCACGTCGCAAATGACTACGGTCCCATGCCGCATCACAGGCTTGGCGCTGGTGATCACTACCATTGATTAAACGGGGCTTTCTTGTCGGAACTCGACGCACTCGTCAGCTTACCAGCTCCGGTACCTTGGTCCTTGCTGTCGCTCGTTCTCAGGCGGATGCGCCGGCTAGGTAATGTTGCTCTGCACCAACCATGGGCGCTTCAAATGCTATCGTATTCGTAGGTACGAATGAGTACTCGTATATCGCATACGTTCTTACTCGAAGTCATCATCAAGTTCCGCGTTGATCGTTTCGTTGACGACTCGCAAGATCACTGTATGTAGTATGCATGTCTCCAGCTCTCTGTGCATTCGGTGCCTGGCTAAGTTGCCAAGTCGGTTGAACTGGTGACGCCCCCATGTTGTGGCGTGAGTACGATATGTAGGCAGGTAAATCCGTAAATAATCCGTACATACCTATTACTTACCTGCCGCCGAGTTGGTGTTTGAGCTGCGTTCACATTTTGCCAGATTGGCGCATTGCGAAATCGG
This sequence comes from Xylariaceae sp. X167, assembly GCA_028637775.1. Lineage (NCBI taxonomy): Eukaryota > Fungi > Ascomycota > Sordariomycetes > Xylariales > Xylariaceae > Xylariaceae sp. X167. The sequence continues at coordinate 13,662 of JAJFDK010000097.1, forward strand.
TATCCAGCGTTGTCGGGACAGAACGGACGAAAGGGTCAACGATAGCTTCCTGAAGAATACCGTAATCAGGCAAGTGTGTTGTTTGCCGTCCGATACACGGATAATGTGCACTTGTTCGCGAATAATGTATGCGTTTCGGGCGGAAGTCCGTGCTGAATATGCCGCAAAATGTACCGCATTCCGTAAATCATTGCCGGCAACCATGGCGATGCTCGCAAGTTGAGTAATCCGTACAAGATGCGGAATACGATGGGCGAATTCCTCGAAACTCGTGAAGCATTCCGTGTGGACCCATCAAACCGAAGCCATCTTGTCTGCGGTCAAGGTATATATACGTTTTTATATACTGCGTGTACGAGTAGACTTCGTCGCGCCGGAACGAGAGAATGTTCCTTGTGTCTTCGGTAACGGACGAGACTCATGTACCTTCCTGGGCATTAAGGAGGGATCGCTAGGCAACGCCGGACCCTTTCCCCCCTGCTCTCCACCAATCTCAGGTCCACCGCCTCCCATAGAGTGCGATAAGTGGAGGCCATCACCGAATGGGGTCGGTCAACAAGCTGGCGCAGGCTAGACAACCAGCCTGTCGGACGTAGGCTAACGAGCAAATCAAAGGCGCACGCCCAAGCCTCCGGGACTGGAGATGCAGACGCAAGGGATCACAGGGTGGTGGGAATGCACACTGCTACCTGCTCCGTAAACCCATGCTGCGTACAGCGTACAGCGTATGTACATATCGCCCGTCTGAGGCTGCTTCAGGGTGGTTGACTGCCTGATTCTTTGACTCGCGTAGTGGACCGCATAGTCTATCGTCCATCGTCCACAGCACCGAGTCTTGGCTCGGCGCTGCAGGCAACTGCAGCGAAGACCGGGGGACAGTCGAGACTGTGTCTGCGGTACTGTGTGCATGTAGGCCGGGTAATCCCCACACTCTCCCCAAAAGAGCTGGGACGATTACAGTGTTGGATGGTGAGACCGCCGCCGTGTCGCTCACCGGTGCTATGGATTAACGGATTAATACCTGCGATCCAGCTCCTCGATTGGTACAGGACCGTAGGGGAATACAGTGTATGTACAGTACTTATACAGTACGAAGAGAGCGGAGGGTGGTAGGGTTTCGCAGCACGGAATGGCAGCCGCGGCACAGCTCCGTTTCGACAGGAGCAGCGGGCGATACGGTCTGCTCACGTACCGGTACAGTACACATACACAGTGCGAGACCAGCGTGGTTGTCCAGGCCGATCCATGCAAGTTACATTCCGTCGACAGCATCGCATCAGCACCAGATCTCAGTATTATTGCTACGCTCCAGCTACCAATTCCGGGCCTACCTACTTTCAATTGCTTCTTGCTACTATACCTTGGGTACACTCATAATGGTGTAGCATTTAGTCGACTACTCGATGCATTGGATGATTATCAGTACAACTTCACGATACTTATTATATCAGGCAGTAACCCGTACTTTCAACCGGAGCCGGGACGGAGAGAAAAAAGATGCTGCCACGTCCCTTATTCACCATCGTAGTGGGCATCTTGCTGGTTGGCAGGCGGATCAAGCGAATGCGCTCGCTCTCGCTGCCTTGAGATAGGACAGATTACTCCGTAGGTACTTTATCTACCTACCTTCTTGTAATCCGTAAGTCACTGCTTCATGGCAGACACCATGAGAAAAGCCTCCAGCGCTCTTCGTGTTTCCCTTCGTGCGTCGGGTACTGGTACTGTGCTACCCGACTCTGGTAGCAACGTGGTGCCCAAACTTCAGAGATATTCCGTACTTGTACAGTCTGGCAAACATGCGGCCTCTGGTGCGGGCTTGGACACAAGTTGAGGGAAGCAACGCGCTGCCGATCCTGAGAGCACCTGCACAACACCACGGATGCACTTGCCGCTTGCCAACCCCCGTGTCGTCATTTCCCCCAGATCCATCGGGCAGGCGCGTGACGATCTGGAAAGCGCGGATTACGGATTACGGATTTTTAGTTTTGCGTCTGGTGAGCATTCACGTCACGGTATTCCGTAGGTAGGCAGGCACGTCCACCGTATCCACCAGCGAGTTGGTAAGATTACGGAATATTATCAGGCAGACACGGAGTACTCCGTACGGAGAGGGCAGCCAACGACGGGATACTTGGAACCGCCCTACAACATCAATCCTCGCCAGGCATTCGGTGATCCGTATCCTGCAAGTGCCCCAGACCCCAGACCCCAGACCCCAGAGAGGCACCGGCCTTGACTCGACAAGACTGATCATCATTGGCTTGAGCCTCCGAGTCCACCCTCCATTTCAACCATGAATTTTAAGTTCCGTGTTCTGGTGTGGATCGTGTAATCTTTCCCGGACGTAAGAAAGCCCGCGACCGTAACTCCTCCAGCACCAGGCAAAGGCCTCTCGGCATCTTCTTCCGCACGTTCCCGAAAATTTAACTTTTCCTCGTCGTCTTTCCCGTTAGGTTGATCGAGGACGGAGAATTCGCCGTGGGCCCTGTAGTGTATGTATGTAGGTACATTTAACCGCTGATGCATCAATTGACCGAATCGGCTACTCCCAGCCCGCATCGTCATTGCCATCGTCATAATCAACCATTGGCATTGTTGGGTGGAACAGAACAAAAAACCCGACAGGTCACTGGTGAATTTGTTTCGCCTAACAGACGAATTCCTTTATCCGGAGTTGGTTTCGACGCCTCCGATAGAAACAATCGGCGGTCTAGTGCCTTATGGACACCTAGACGCTCCGGGGCCTCTTTCCCGCCACACGCGTATGAACTCTGCGCCAGACCGTCGGGAGATGCCAATTCCGGTTCTATCGCATTCATTCAATCGACCCGACCGCTTCATTCAATCCGCTCCGTTCTATCCATTCGGGCCTCATTGTAACCATTTATTATCGCGTGCAGGCGTTGTTGAACTTGTACGAAATACCCGTCTTGTCCGCGCACCCGCACACCCGCCCACCAACAGCCGGTCCGAGAAGCCATAAATTAGCGAGCGACTGGATTCGGCGCTTTTTTCCCTCCCTTATTGTTAGGCTGGCCGCTGGGCGCCCTAGGTATCTCGGCTAGTGCTTAATATTAGGTACCCGTCCGCCGGCTCTGTGCTCCTAGGTACCTAAGGGCTACCTAACGGCTACCTAAAACCACCACCTGGCCCACCCACCGCACCCTGCCTACACGGACTACCTGGCCTCACCTACGGACCACGGTACCTCCCTCCTTAGGAGGTGGTACCTGCTGCCTCCTCCTCGAAGTGGCTGGCTTCGGGGTTTTCCCTACCTATTCCTCCGGATCGCCGCCTCAGCTCGGTTTTTCTTACAGACACACGCACGTGCACACACACACACACCCTGCCCGCTTGAGTTTAGCCTGCTGGGTTGTCTAATTATCAGCGCCCCCGAGATTTCTCTTGTCCCTTCCCAATTCCCTCTGATTAGGTACCTGCTTCCTGTTGGTTGGCCCATTCTTTTCGTTTTACATCACCTCCACTCCCGACCGGGCGCCCTCCTTCTCTTAGGTACTTGCGCCCACCCACTCGATCAATTTAATCCACCCGTACCCCCGAACCACCACCGTCTCGTCCCCCGACTCCTCCGTCCATTTCTTTTCCTTTCCCAACAACCCTTCTCCCCTCTCTTTCCGGAACACTTTTTTCGGCCGCGTACCATCAACATATCGGACTTTACTTTTTTTCTTTAATTCATCGCCCCGTCTACGATATTTCGGTCGCCTCCGACATCCTGCTTGCCATGTCCGTCGTCCGTGGCACTTCGCTGCGAGCCGGCGGTGCCTGCGTGCGCTGTCGTAAAGGCAAAACCAAATGCGTCTACGACAACGGTCGGGCACCGTGCAAGAACTGCGCCAAAGGCCTCCACGACTGCTACCTCCCCTCCGAGAGCACCGCTCACATTCACGGCCAGTCACCGGCGAGGCTTCCTCGTCCCAGGGACTCTCTACCCGGCGATCGCAACGTATCGACCGCCAGCGAGCGGCAGCCAGTAGCCGCCGGCGCAGTGTTGCCGCGCAACCTGCAGACTAACAATGAGAAGTAAGTAAGCCTTACTCATCACTATGTACTATCATTATCATCATCGACCGGCTTCTCTCTGTTTTCTGCCCATGTCTATCGGTCCCCCCGAGTCGCATCATCGGGTTGCTCTCCGTCTACATTCTGTACTCGGGCGCCATACATCAGCCGGGCGACACGCGCCTGGAGTTCGACGGGTTTGGGTGCATCCAAGTAGGGCAAGGCGCACGCACGCAGAGTCTGTACCCACTATGACCCCCAACCAGTGCGCAGCATGGACGCGTATCACACGCATCGCGCTTGCCGCTTGGTTCTCTCCTTCGCTGGCCCTTGGCACCTTCTCGGCCCATATCCTACGGACCATGGTCCACGCCTTTTTTATTTTATTTTTATTTTTTTTTCCCTTCTGCCGTCCTTGCCCTTTTTTTTGTGGGGATGCCGGCTGCGTAGTCTCGACTCGGCGATCTCCATCCATCTAGTCGCTCACCTTCGCTCCGGTCGCGCGCGCCCCTTACGCTACCAACGCCCCACTTCTCGCCCTCCGGCCTGCGACCCCTTGCCTTTCCCTCAACCTGATTGCTCAATCCACCCGGCTCACTCTGCACGTCGCTCGCCGCAAATCCCCAGCTGCACTGCAAAAGATTCACAAAGTCGACTACTGTTCGCTGGCTAACCACAATATTTCGTTGCAGACTCACCCCAGAATTACTCGCGGAATGTGAGAGAGTCATCAGCAAGACTCTCCCGTCATGTGTTGCATTCCACAAACCCTCATTCTTGCAGAAACTCAAGAATGGTACCCTTGAGCCTGGTATTATGAATGGTCTCTTGACATGTGCGGCACGGTAAGTGAAGAATAAAGAATCATGCAGCCCTCGCAGCATCTGTCATTGTTGTAGTCGGGGCCGTTCCTTGAAGGCCCCGGTCTTCCCTCGGGCCACGAGCACTTCAATTCACGGTAGTGGGCCCTAGTTCCCATGCCGTGTCTTGCGCAGTGCTCTGTTTCTACTTTGCTTATCCGCTCGAATTCTTTCATTATGGTAGTCCAACCAAGCTAATGTGATTGTATCGTAGGAGCTCGCCCGGTTTAATTCGTCGCTATAGCAGCCAGGGCGGTGCGGGCGGGGCCGCTGACCATTTCGCCCTCAAGACTCTCAATGTGGTCATGCAGAACCTCGACAACCCAAGCCTGGCAGATATCCAAGCTCTTTGTCTCCTGACGATCCATGAATGGGGTAACCGTAACGCCATTCGTGCCTATATCTACCTAGGACAGGCTGCTCGCATGACGCAGATGTACCGCATCATATCTGGCCATCAGATCATGGGAGAACCCGAACAGTTTATCAAGGACGAGTCTTTCCGCCGAACTCTATGGCTCATCTACATTCTCGATTGTTTCCTTACCAGCAGTCCCGGTCGCCACCCAGCTGTCTCCCACCATGATGTTAAGGACGTACCCCTTCCATGCCTCGACATGAGCTACCACTTCGGCACTCCTGTTCGTGTTCGCACCTTGTTAGGCAATCCGCCACCTAGCCTCCCAGAGGGTGCCCCTGTCGCGGAAGTCGGAGAGTTTGGCCACATTGTTATGGCCACCCAGGCCTGGCGCAACGTCGTCGAGATGCTGAACACGGTTTCCATGGAGACTTACTCTGAGGAGCAGTGTCTCTCTCTGGAGGCTGGAATCGAAGCCGTGCGCAATTCGCTACCCATGCACTTCGTCGATAAGCCGAACCAGATCAATTTGCACATCACTATGGGAAGCGGATATACGTATGCCATGCTTCACTGTTTACTCCATTGTGCCACCATTATGGTTCATCGCCGCAGGCTTCTCCACTTCATTCAGACCGAGGGTTTCAAACATGAGACTTGGCGCACGGTGCCTCACATGCACCACCAGACAGTTGATCGCGTCTTCGCGGCGTCGCATAGTGTGGTCTCCCTGCTTCTGGCCCTTGAGACCAACACGGACAAGGATTCTGTGCCCAACTTTCCGCTCGTGATGCTGTTCTCATGTTTCACTGCCTGCGCAACTGTGGCCTGGTTTAGTTTGAAAGGCCTCACTCCAGTTGACGTGAATGAAACGGCGACGGCAATTGTCAAGGATGGCATGCGTTTTCTGCAGCAGGGCTCCAACACGTGGGTACTTGCTGTTCCTTGGTCTCGCCACCTTGCTGTCATGGCTAAAGTACTGCGGAACGACGACCGAGAAGCAGCTCGCATCATGGAGCCGGCAGCACCTTCGGTCAAGGATGATAGTGTGATGCAGATGGACAACAGTCCCGAGGGCATGAGCTACGAGCGTCATTCTTCGGCCAACCTGCACGATCCTGCAGAGAGCAACGGGGCCGAACCCCCTCGCAAGTCTGGCTTTACTACTATCAACGGTGGATCCGCCGGCACATCGACGCCAGCCACCGCCAGTCCTCAGTTACAACCCAAAGCGGAATCACCAAGACCTTCGTCTTCGGATCGTCCCCCAATGGATGCTTCGGCAAGCGCTCCGGCCGATATGAGCGGCGCGGAGCTGTGTGCTGCGTTCGAACGGCAGCTTCTTGAACTGGACGACCTGGCGGCCTTCATGGGCGGCGGTGTTTAGAATGTGTAAAATATAATGTGCTTTGCCGGGCTGTACTGTAGGACTTGTTGCCAACTTGATTTTTACCACGGTGCGGGTCGGCTGCGTCGTGTCGGGGCCGGGTTTGTACATACCTTAGTTCGGTGGGAATAGTCCTTTCGGCCGGGAGTTAAGGTGTTGTTCTCACGAGGAGTCTGGCCTGTCTAGTCGTTCACATCTCTTACCCGGTCAGGTTTCTCGGTCTCATTAGCCTGCGATTGTCTGGGGCGATTTCGAGTTATTAGTCATTTATGGCGCTCTGTTGCGCCGTGGATGAGTCTTCGGTGGTTAGAGGTACGGACACATGCGAGGTGGAAGCATGGGAGTACTTGAGTTGGGTGCTGGCAGACGTGATGCTACCGAGAGCAGCAGCAGGTATCATGATGTCCGTGGGTCGGGAACTGGAACGCTCTCGAGACATTTGCTTTGAGCTATCGCTACCTTTATTTGTACTATACCTATTTGCTACAAGGAAGTCCTCTGGCGAGGCAGGATTAGGTGTAGCTGAGGCCCGAGGCGGCAGAAACTCGCTATCTACTGATGTAGCTACCTAATTCAACCAAGTGTTAATCGAGTTATTGCCACATTGTATACTACAGAATAATAAGTGAATGCATATGCGGGTGCGTGGAGTTCATCGAAGAACCCAATGCAATATCACCTAACTGACGCTCCTTTTGGTACGGTATGAGGAGGTATTCTCATGGCCACGATTGCTGCTTTCTCGGGCCCTTCAGTTCACGGGCCGTTAAGAGGGTGACAGACCGGATCGGACCGGGAAGCGCTAGGAACGGTCGTGGACCGGTATTACTGGCAGACTGGCAGACTCGCAGACCGTATTCTCCCCAATCTCAACAACACCGGATCACTTCCTTGCATTCAGTGCAGACTCGACTCCTTCTATACTTTACCTATCTACCTCTTATTCAACGGCCTACTTCATTTATACCGACCGAACGTATTGCCTACCTAGGTACATCCTATTGATGATACATAATTGACCTGGCTCGGTTTCACGAGTGAATGCACAATACCTACCTGGCACTGTTTGGGTATCGTGAAGCGAACTACATCTTAACTGGTCTACTTTATGTCAAAAATGGGGACCAAGAGCATCGCAGCAGGCACAAAACGGCCGTACCTCGGTGAGCACACGAGATGTACGCGTCACAAGCATGGTGATGACAATACAATATCCAATGCTGCGCAGAAGCAAGATAAGCATGATGGTGATGGTGATGATGAAGATGAAATCGTCCGCCCGACGGGCCGTGACGAAGACTACTACAAGAATCTATACTCGACCGAGCCTGACTTCTATCGCCTCGGGTTGAAGTACCCAGACTTCGGGGCCATGCTCGGAGACGATGGCAGTCTTGACTTCACGGATCCGGTGGCTGTCATGCAGTTGACCAAGACTCTATTGAAAGAGGACTTCGGTCTCGAAATCAACCTCCCAGCCGATCGCCTTTGTCCGCCAGTGCCAAACCGCCATAACTACATACTCTGGCTCAAGGACTTACTCGACAGTACCTCATCATCCTATTCGGAGCAATACGAGCCAGGACGAAGAGTGACTGGCCTAGACATTGGCACAGGCGCAAGCCTTATCTATCCCCTGCTAGGATGTGCTCAACGCCCGGCATGGCATTTCATTGCTACGGACATTGATTCAAGTTCGCTAAGCAGCGCTCGTGCGAATGCGCGCTTGAACAATCTCGAGTCTCGTATTCGCATTGTAGATAATGCGACGTCTGATTCTGTTATACCGCTCGAAGAATGTGGCCTAAACAGCATCGACTTCGTCATGACGAACCCTCCCTTTTACGCCTCGGCTGCCGAGATGCTCGATCTCGCCTCGCAGAAATCATTGCCGCCGCATAGTGCGTGTACAGGAGCACCCGTCGAGATGGTCTGTGAAGGGGGAGAAGTCGGATTCGTCGAGCGGATCATCAACGAATCGTTGGTACTTAGGGACAGGGTTCAATGGTATACGGCCATGCTGGGTCGACAGTCTAGTCTCGAGGTCCTCGTCGACATTCTCAGAAAACACAAGATCCACAACTTTGCCGCCACAACTTTCATTCAGGGAAACAAGACACGTCGATGGGCAATCGCATGGAGTTTCTTAACTAGACGACCTTCACTGAGCGCAAGCCGTGGATGTGGTTCCACCGTCGCTAACAGAATCCTGCCCCCAGTCACCGCCATCACTATCCGTGGGCCGTTCCCCCAAATCTCTACGGACGGTACTCTCTCCCTCCAAGGAATCATACGTGACACGGTAGAATCCCTGGACTTGCGTTCATGGACCTGGGACGAACAACACCTCCGTGGCGTTGGATTTTCCGATGGCAACGTGTGGAATCGCGCATACCGGCGGAAGAAAGCCCAGGAGAGTACGGCTACCAAGCAGGAGACGATATCTGCCCCGGTCGACGTCGCAGCATGTGCTTTCGGGTTTGCTATCTCCGTATACTCAGAGGATGCGGCAGATAGTCCAAGCGGTAGTCAAGTTGTTGAGATCCGTTGGTTGCAGGGCGACGACGACTTTCTCTTCGAGAGCTTTTGTGGACTGATTCGGAGGTGTCTTCGGACAACCGCGTCTTGCCCAGCATGACCGGACGACCTGAGAATGGAGCATTCAAAATGCAAGCCCCATCGCTCTTAAGGCCTGTTCCAACCACCAGACGTGAATTCGTACGTCGGGCGTCAATTCTGGATGGAAGCTCGTGCCAAACACGTTGCCTTGTCTAACAGCAACTATTCTCTCTTCCTGGCCCTCAGCTGATGGCAGTTTAGCCATAACTTCCACGGCGCTCTCCTTAGATCCAGACGAGTTCAACAACTGATCGACGACGGGCGCACGGATGAAGACAGCCGGGTATGGAGTCTGGCTGCCCTTCTCTCCACGTCCGAGGAATGGCATATCTACGTCCCGGACGAAACTCTGAAGCTGGCGTCCGAAGTGGTTGCGGTGAACCTTGACATCGAGTCCTCCGATGAGCTCTTGCCCGCCCTTCTTAGTAGCGCTGGCCTCCTCGCACAGCATGATCAATCCAGCACACGTACCCCATACGGGCTTCTTGGATACCCTTTAGAATCTGGTCAGCCAAAGCCCCATTGCTTCCAAAACAAGAGCATGGGTTTCTACCGGTTTTCACTTACTTGACGAAGGCTCGCAGGGGCTCGAGCAAGCCGGACTGCGCCGCGACGAGTGACAAGGTCGTGCTTTCGCCTCCGGGCAGGACTAGAGCGTCGCATGTGGCGAGCTGCTCGGGGGTGCGTACTTCGATGCAACTGATAGCAGGCCGTTGGTCGCGGCCAGCAAACAGTTGATCGGCGGCTTTCCGCAGCGATTCGATATGCTCGATGAAGCCCCCTTGCAGGGCCAGAACTCCCACGGTAACCATGATTGTAAATATGAGCGGCAACAGGACAGGCACGAAAGAGCAGTCTTCCACCGATTTGATGTCTTCTATTGATTTTATGTCTTTCTCAAAAAGAAAATAAAAAAGAAAAATAAGCAAATCTCTTCTGAAATCTGACTCTTCCGGTCTTACCCAAGTATTATGCCGTTTAATATGTGTCTGACCGAGAGAAAGATCCCGTGATGCTAGGATGGAGGAGCACTTATAGAATGACGGGCAGGGATTCTCGATGGCGGCATAGCCCGGAAAGATGCGGAACAACGAAGCCGCGCGAGACAGAGACACAGTATCTTGTGTGCGAGTCCAGTACGGATTACCTACCGCGCCTGCCGGTGTAGGTACCTACCTATAGCAGTCAGTCACAGGTGAACTGGAATCGAATTCCATCGCCTTCGTCCCATATGGCAGACCTAGATCCGTATCTAGCGCCGATATCCGGTTCGGCAGAGGCTACCGGTACATGGGGGAAAGGGCAGAGGGCAGGCGTGAGGGCAGGTATCTGGGCAAAATCGGGCGGGACAAAATTTTATGGCGCCCCGCCCGACGTCGGCGTCATAGTTGCCTTCTTGGGTAGTACCACAGGTACCTCTACGGTAGCGTGCCCCATGACTCTTTCCTGCCTCTGTGTCTTGTTCCGTGGGTTACAGTGGGGATTCCGTAGGCGGTGGGGACCCGGGACGGATTACTTACCTAACCTGGTAACGTAATACACGGATACGGACGCAAATACACGGTACCTACATGTACCTACACGCGGTCCGCCCAGGAAAGGTACCTTGCCTGCGCGCCGCGCCCTCGCGCAATGCATGTCATCCCATTTCCAAGGGGAGCGAACCCGGGCCTCAGGCGCGGGCTTAGTGTACACTCGTCAGTCTGTTCTCAGTAACTTCTCGACAAGTTCACAACACGATGCGTGCGATGGACCATGTGTAGTCCACCGCTAGCAGCTTGGCCGGCATCACAAGCGGCCTAACAAGTTCTAACAGCATCGACCTAGTGTAGGGAGACCGTACATACCTACGAGTAACCGTTTCACGCCTTTCTCGTAACAACATCGACACTAGCACCTCCGTCGCCAGGCGAAGTTTACGTTTACGTACGAGTACCTCTCTGCTCCGTATTCCGTACAGTAATCCGTAAGCTGGCTCGGTTACCTATCTCCGCCGTCTACGGGGAGCCCTATCTGCTGGTGCCAATCGCTCTCTCTTCGCTCTCTTTCGTGCCTTAGGTTTGACTCATCTTAAGTAATCAGTTAGTGTCCGGTCCCAGGCGCTAGATATTGTGACTCCGTATTACTGTAACGTCCCTCTTTGGAACTTCGGAAGGAGTCATAAGCCGGTACTATCTTGCGACGCTGTTTTTTTTATTTTTTATTTTCTTGCCTTCTCTCTCCAAACTCCTTACATATACACATACCTTTTTCCCTCTCAACCTCTTACTCACATCTTACAAAACAAAACACCACAAGGGCACCAGCGAAACGCCGAATCTTTCATCATGACCACCGATTCCACCAGCGCCACGAACGGCCAGACCAACGGCGTCGCCACCACTAACAACGATGCCAAAGCCAGCTTCACGATCAAGGCCGGTCTGGCGCAGATGCTCAAGGGCGGTGTGATCATGGACGTGACCAACGCCGAGCAGGCCCGCATCGCTGAAGAGGCCGGCGCCTGTGCCGTCATGGCGCTCGAGCGTGTGCCCGCCGATATTCGCGCGGAGGGCGGTGTCTCGCGCATGTCCGACCCGGCCAAGATCAAGGAGATCCAGAACGCCGTCACCATCCCCGTCATGGCCAAGGCGCGTATCGGCCACTTTGTCGAGTGCCAGATCCTCGAGGCTCTGGGCGTTGACTACATCGACGAGAGTGAGGTCTTGACGCCCGCCGACAACGAGTACCATGTCGAGAAGTCCGAGTGTACGTCCAAACAATCTCTTTCTCTTGTCCTTTTCTTTTAGCAATTAATTCCCTCACGGCTATACTTTTCCTACCTTTTACCCTTTTTGATCGCCACCGGGTTTGTTCAAGCCGACTTCCTTCTTTCTCGGTGCCAAGCAATGGCGCAAAAGAAGAGGTGGGGAAGGAGTGTGGGGGTGGATCTCGAAAGGAGCGTCGATCAACCGAATTATACATACAAAGATGATTATGTGCCTCATACTAACTCGCGATCGCCTTCTCTTTCACAGTCAACGTTCCTTTCGTATGCGGTTGCCGCAACCTGGCGGAGGCCCTCCGCAGAATCACCGAGGGTGCCGCCATGATCCGCACTAAGGGCGAGGCCGGTACCGGCGACGTAGTCGAAGCCGTCAAACACATCCGCACCGTCAAGAAGGAGATTGCTGCTGCGCAGGCTGCGTTCCAACACGGTGGCGACCTTGCGATCCGGCAATTGGCGCGTGAATACGGTTGCGACGCAACCCTGCTCAAGCAGACCGCCGAACTCGGCCGGCTGCCCGTCGTCAACTTCGCCGCCGGTGGTGTTGCGACCCCCGCCGATGCCGCGCTCATGATGCAGCTCGGTTGCGACGGTGTCTTCGTCGGCAGTGGTATCTTCAAGTCCGGCGACGCGGCCAAGCGGGCGCGCGCCATCGTCCGGGCTACGACGCATTTCCGCGACGCCAAGGTCGTTGCTGAGTGCAGTGAGGGTTTGGGTGAGGCTATGGTCGGCATCAACGTCAAGACGATGCCTGCCGAGCAAAAGATGGCCGGTCGCGGGTGGTAGAGCCGAGCATGTTTTTCAAAATAAAAAAGACACACAAAAAAAATTCAGAAAAAACAGCATAGAATATAGGTTCTAATAGGATATGGGGCCTTTCATTTGTTCATGAGAAAAAGATATGTACGTTTAAGAAGATTGTCCAGAGAATAGGGATCAAAGTCATGTGTTATGAGTTTTCTACTACTTACACGAGATACTTCTCGCCTTTTCTTTTTCTTCTCAACCGAGACATCCATCCCGTGCTACATGTGACAGCCGTTGTATCAGCAAGGGGTGTCACGCGACTCATTGAACTCGGAAGGCGCACTCGGCGTCGACTCAAACCCATATTCGCATCTATGCCGGCTGGAAGGCGCGTGTCATTGGTAAGAACGATCCACATCTGCCGGCATGGATGGATTGGATTGTCAGCTTCCTGCTCGGAATCGGAGATTTACCACTGTTCTCCGGTCTTCGGTAACCTGGGCGTTGCCCAAAAGTCACATGCATAAGCCTTCCCGGTAGTTACTTACCATGGTAGTCAGCAATGCAGGTCATTTTCGGCGATAGGGAACTCAGGTAGTATTGTAAGTCCAGTGATAACAACGGCTGATATTGTTTACGGGAGTCAGTTGGCAACAAGTAAAGTCAATGGACAACTGCCAACTCATACCTGAAGAATGTAGAACTGTCAGATGACTTAGGTAGGCCGGGGCACTCGATCAGTTCAGAGACAACACCGAAATTCGTCCTCAACATTGATAATAATGCAACCATAACCCCTACCCAACGACGTCCATAGGAATCATACGTACATATACAACAACTGTTACAAGGTGAATAGCACTTTTTCAGGTGTAGATACTCTCCGTCCATGGGTTGACCTGCAACCCCATCTCAGCCATCTGCGCATCCTTCAAGTAATCCAACGGCATCCAAACGAGATGGCCCTTCACTTCATCCAACTTCTTGCGGATATCGTCTGGGGGTAGAAATCTGTCGAAAATGTGACCCGGACGAACTCCTTTTGGCGGCAGATAGGTCGTGTAATCGTCGAATGTCCGGACTGAGACAGTGTTAGACAAACTTATTAAGATACGAAACAATACTTAGTACTTACTATGATCATCAGGATCCGCGTGGAAGAGATGTCTGAATATTTCCGTGTTTTTGGTCGCGTTTGTAGTCCATTGCTCCCATAGTTCATCAGACAGGGGATCCTCCATGAGATACTCGAACTCGTCCTGGTAAGACTCCTCATTAAGTGAATCTTCACCCGGAGGCTGAGCACTTGGGTCGTCGCTCGCGTCATGTTCCTGAGGCGGTAACAAACCCATGTGTTCTCGCCATAGGTGACGTCGCAGCGTAACCGCAAGCCTGCCAGCGTCGAATGACTGGCCGTCCATCTTGCTTGGAACCATCTCCGTGTCTTCCAGGACGATAGAGAGCTCACTGTCATGATGACCCTCCTGACTGCGGTCGTTCAAGTTACTCGATCCGCAAATCACGATACGATCATCCACAATCAGAAGCTTGGCGTGGATGTACAGCTCCTCTTGAATCCAGTTGTGCACTTCTGTGTCCGGGTCGCCCTCCCATGGCTCGTCCGAAAGCTTTCCCGTTCCGGCCATGGCATGGTGAGCCACGCTGCATTCTGTCTGTGAAGCAGCTTCACCGTTGCGCTCCACCTCTTCAAAGCGCTTTTTGGCTTCCGCACTCTGCGCCGGGTCTCTAATCTCCTTTTGTTTGGCCTTGGCCATGTGCCTATCGCGTTTGCTAGGGGTATCCGGGGAACCATTACCATAGAGGCCGGTGCCCACAACCTCCTCGGCCTGGGCGCGTTGCACTTGCTGATAACTTACACCAGCCTTCTTCTCTCGCTCCCGGAATTCGGGCGTTACGTTGAGACGATCGTACGAGCGCAAGTTGAAAATGAATATGTGCTCTGTCGGGTCCACACCCTCTGCTCGAATCTGCTCAAAGATGGAGTGTTCTCCACGGACTATGGACTTGTACTGATAATCCATTATGGCTCTGGTTCCCGTTGCGGCATCGTCACGCAGGTCCCCAGCGAATCCAGGTACCGCCGGGATGATGATAATGACTCGGAACTTTCTGCCTTCTTTGCCGGCTCGGACGCAGGCATCCACAATAGCTCTGCCGATGGTATTGTGGATAGGAGATTGTTGGTCTCCGGTGGCTGTGATGAAGAATTGATTCTCAATGTAGACATAGTGCTGGGCATTTCGAATCACCTCGATGTAGGCATGCTGAATGCTGGCATCTCTGAGAATGCCACTGGACCAGTCAGCACTCGATCTGACGATTTGTGCGTGGACCGATCCTCGATTTTCCAAATTCTTCGTCTCCAGAGGAGTTAGAGGATGGAGGACGTAGTCTCCAACAGGACTATGTGAGCATTACGTTAGCTTCTACAAGACTAATACACCATCGGATTTAAGGGGAAACACGAAATGGCGCATATTCTTATGAGAATGAACGAATCGGGAGAACAATGGGGGTTACCATACTGTTGTGGGCGCTGGACTCCAATCAAATCCTCGTCTTCGCCCTCACGACCCCTGAGCATGATCCAGTCATGCTCCTCGCTGCGCTTATACTTGTCGCGCTTCACAAAATTCCAGCGAAGGACGAAGTGCTCGGCGATGTCATAGACACACGGCCCTATGACGCCCATGGCGACATCGTGCCACGGCATCCGGCCATACTCGGCTTTGCTCAACTCATTTTGCTCCCAATCATAAACATCTTTGAAATCCATGACACGATTGTTGTTGAAATCCTGACCTGGCCAGACTTCGTTGGCGACGTCTTCAGGGTGAATGTCCGAGAGGGTGTGCTGGTGGTTATCCCAGCGGCCAAAACACAAATCCAGACCGCCGATGAACGCCATGGCATAGTCAATGATGATGAACTTTTCATGGTGGGCCCAATAGAAGGTCATATCTGCCGCGTTCTCAAGAACGTTGTGATCGGGGTGACGCATTATCTTAATGTTTCCATAACCTGGAGAGCCCTTGGGGCAGAGACTCTGGAGCGCGCGCTTCGTGTGTGCAGAATTGCAAGCAAGGGCAGCTTCCACCTCGCGGTAAACCATAATGTATATCTTGACACCCGCCTCGGCACGACGTTTCAAGATGGCGTCCAGACGCCATTCCTGATTGAAGTAAGGGGGCCTCCTCAAGAACAACTCGGGAGATAGCCACCAATCTTCGATGTAGATGGTTTCTTTGGCTTGCTCTAGAGCTTCCGATACAGCCTTTGGTGAAAGTGTCAGTGCTTTGTCGTCACTACGAGTTTGAGACTGGGAGATGCAAAAGCAGAAGGGCACAATTCGGAGACATCATGACGAACAACAGTGGTCAGGATAATACGCACCCAGAAGTAATCTCGCCCATCCACATACCACTTCACCAGGTTACCGTCGCGCTCAGGGAAATAAGACTTGAAACGGTGTTGATCGGCGATCCTGCTTCGCTTCTCATCACAAGCCTTCTCGCTCTCCTCGTCATGGCGATGCTGTGGATTGAACTATTGACAAACAAGATAACATTATTATTAGCAAAAAAGAGTGCCACAACTATGTGCGATATACAAAGGCCGTAACATACGAGGTTCTCAAACTTCCCGATCTGATGTCTGACGTGTTGTTAGCGACAGTCGACGCGTACTTAAAGGGACTTCTCAACCCATACTTCTTGTTAATGAGACTGGCTTTGACATCATTCAGATGAGTGTCCTGGAACTTCACTCTCAAATCATGGAATGGCTTCTTCAGCTTCTGCCCCAGATTGGAGCCATCGGCACCATCCTTAGATGCAGACATGGCATAAGTCGACAGAGATCAGGGGATTGAGAAAGGTGATAGATGCTAGGATAGCAACGAGTCTTCTAATTGATTTTATAGTATTTTTGGAAGAACAAGAAGACTATTTACAGGATGTGTTAAGATGCCAATATGGAACTACCTACCTACCAAGTGTTATAAGTGAGAGTAGTGGCGCTGGCAGAAGAGACACAGACGGGATGCTAAGACACACAAACATGCGTGACGTCACGATCAATCACAAGCTTCGGGACTTTTCGAGGCACGAGAGACTAGGGAAAGCTTCATGCCGTGACACTTTTGCGTGCCTTCCGACTGACTTCATTCCTTCCGATTTTCCTAGAGTATATCTCACTCTAGCTCTTTCCCGAGTGAAGAAGACTCGTTTCAGACTGAAGTTTAAAGGAACAGGCAGGTACGATGTTATCTCAAAAGACTTCCATTCATTCATACTAGCACCGATGACAAGACGAGCTGAAAGAGGGAAACTGACTTGCACACTTGAGCCTCATTCAGCCCTTTTCAAGAACTGACATATTCCATTGTCCAGTGTTAAGTTATCAATCTGCATCTGGTTTGAACATGGTTTGAACATCGGTGCATCTGCAGACTGCCGTGAACTGCAACGGTTGACGTCATAGACGGAGAGCTTGAGATGATCCAAGTCACGGTCGCTAACGGTGGCGATCGCCGGGTTTATATCTACCTACCGCACTTACATATTACACATCCCGTGCCTACAGTCTTCGGTGCCATGGTTCATGGAATGCAAAAGGCATTGGTATTCCGTACGACCGCGCACTAGGTGCCGGTAATTCGGACGGCATGCTAAGCCCAGCTAAGGAAGCAGGCGTTTGGTGTGAGTGGAATCTGGATGATGCTGCGGAATGCGTGCTAGCGCATGCACGACTGGTGGGGTTTTGGGCGGGCTTCACCTGCTGGGGGCTAGCGTCTCCCGGCTAGCCAATACCCCGCCAGATGAGCAGATGACCGGCCTCAGGCTAGTACAACTACGTAATAGTGCGGAATAGTCCACGGAAGTTCCGTGCACTTGAAAGGGGTTGTTTGGGTCGTTTGAAGGTGCGACGAAATGAGGGGACCTCGAAGCGTGAGCCATTAGGGTCCCGAGCTGAGGGGTCCAATTGCTGCCGTCTGAAGCTCCGAAGCTCCAACTCGACACGATTCGGTAGGTATCTCTACCTGTGAGTCCCTTGAGCCACCTACCATGGTTAAAATATACATCGCAGTGTTTTCATTTTCTGATTGATCGGTTCTTTATATTGTTCAAATCAGGTATTATTGAACACGTAGCAATATCAATCTGATACTGCTAGCAGAGGCACCCTTGAGTAGGATCAACCTCGTGTACGGATTCGGGAACCGTAGCCTGTAATCACTTAACCCAGGGGGCACATGCAGCGCGCTAGGTACCACCACCAAGGTACTCCGTACTTTAACCTGCCTGGACCTGATGGACCTGACTGACTGATTGACCGCCCCGCTCTCTCCTGGTCATCTCCCATCCCAATCAATCGACCTACTTATACCTAAAGACCCTCTCTCCGTCCAGCTTCCAGTCCTCCAGTTCTCCCATTCTCTTGTAATCCAGCTTCCACTTTGCCATAATCTTTACTTTTCTTAACCAAACCTCCTAATCCCGCCATCATGTCTGCCCCAGTTGTGCCCGAGGGAGCTACTCTGCTCTCGACCTTCAAGTGCTCGTTCGTCGATGTCCCCATTGATGCCGCCAACGACAATGCCATCTCTACCACCCAGTTCCTCGATGCCGCCGAGTCGTTGACCACCATGTTCGGTACGCTACAACCGACTTCTCGACCCCTTTCGAATGCCTGCTCGTAATTCCCGCTCTAATACAAATATGATATCCAGACGCCCTCGGATCCGTCGCCTTCTCCCCCGTCAAGTCTGATATGATGGGAAATGTCAAGGTGTGCCCGTGCCCGATTTAAGGCCAGATTCTGGGCCATCCCGTCTCTCAAACGCAGCGTCTAATTGAGATCAAGAAAATCCGTGAGCGCCAGCTTGCCGCCCCTGCCGAGTCCGAGACTCTCCAGGCCCTCGTCCTCAACGAGCTCAAGTCCAAGTCCCACAAGGCTGCCGAAGGTCTCGTCTGGCTAGTCCGGTATGCCCACCATATATATAACTCGTAGGACCTTGTCGAAGATTGTGACTGATTCCCGATATTGCAGAGGTTTGGAGTTCACGTGTATTGCACTGAGCCAGAACCTCGCCAAGGAAGGCGAAGAGCTCTCGGCCTCTTTCCGTGAGGCCTACGGTCTTACCCTCAAGCCCCACCACGGTCTCCTCGTGAAGCCCGTCTTCTCCGCTGCCATGAGCGCTTGCCCTTACCGCAAGGACTTCTACCCCAAGCTCGGATCTGACACCGATGCTGTCAAGTCCGAGTTGAAGGTCTACCTGGCTGCTCTCGAGAAGATTGTTGGCATTTTGAAGACATTCCAGAGCCGCAAGGAGGCCAAGTGGTAACTTGAATGTGTCGGATGAACAATTTTCTTACGCAATGACCACCAACGCGCGAGAAGGGCGCTATAATGTGGAGCGCGCAATGAATGATATACAGACCTCGAGGCCTCCCCGAGACGGCTAGTCGAGCTACATCTGCTGCACCACGATCACCGGCAAGTCTGCAGACTCTGGGGATCGAAGATGCGATCCGCGTACTCTAATCTTAATAGCGCTTACTAGAATCATAATGAACACATTTAACGAAGACAAGAGACACATGCGAATTTTCTTCTTCCTGACAATCAGCGCCTTTGACAGTCAAATACGAGCGCATCGTATGCATATCTGATATCTCTCCAACTAACCCCTTCGGAATGCCTTTCCGGTGGCTGCATGTCCCGCGAGGTGCGGCCCGTGTTACAGAGTATGCGCTGTGACATATTGAATCGACGTTGCGTGTGCTTATGCAGATCATCGCAAGAGTCCTGTCTTATGAGGTATCATCATACTCTGTCTTACTTGATTGCCGTATCTTGTTGCCGCTATATCTCACTCTCGGAATAGGTATCTACGAGACGCGGCGCTTAAGAAACGCCTCAAGCCTCCATTGTGACATCGACGTACGCCCATACATAGACCGTATACACGAACAGGGCTAAGATATTTCTTCTCGTATTGAACTGGATAATTCAGCTGTGTTTCACGCGATGGTCCATCAAGACGATTGGCTCTCTTGGCATGATTCAACGGCTCGTATGTACTCTGTGAGATCGCGACCAATGATCCACATCAATAATCCGTTCCTGAGTGCGCCAAACTACCAGTCGTTATACAGAACATCCCGCTGCTATGGTAGATATGCATTTCTTGTATATATACAAGAGGTGCCGCTCGATCCCTGAGAGTGTTGACGTTTGACTACTTACCTCCTATCTCACAGACTCTCTACCTTGTCAACTCACGACTACGTAAGGGGGCACTTACATAGCACTTACACGCGTCTGAGACAGCCTCAAAAATGCATTCACCAATGATCGGAACTATATCATTCCTATTAGGTGCAGCCAGCATAGCTTCTGCCATTTCTATCCCAAAATTTCGCCATGACCCTCCTCATTCATCCTCAACTGGATTCCGTCTGGTCGCCAACAGTTCCAATTCAGAAGCGGATCGTTTAGGACTGGCCGACTATGATTCCATTGAAGGCTGGGAGGTCCAAGGAATCCACACAGGCGCCGGTTTCAACGATGCTATTCTCACAAGTTCAACCGGTAGGATATTCTACCAGAATGGTGAGTGAAAGCCCTCCAAAAGGTCTCATCCATGAAAGGGCAATGAAACTAAACGGCTGCCCAGGTACCGATTCAGACGTACGGGGGAATCATGGCAGCATCCTGACAGATGGCGGGACGCCCCCATTTCCCATGGGCATCTACATCCAAGCAAAAGATGAGAAGGACGCAGGCAACATGACCGAGCACGACGTTAATATCAACGTTGGGACCGGCACAATGGGTGTATCCCTCGAATCCTCTTCGGAGCCATATGTTCACCTCGCAGCCAACACGCCAGGGACGTTTCTAGCCTGTCTGCGAACCATACCTTACTACAACGCTGAGTTCGTAGTCGTCCGTTATGCTTCATCCACCTTCGACACCGCCACGGCCTCATATGTGCCGGCTATTCCAGAGGATTGCGTGCCGATCACGTTGATTCCGGAATGCGATGATCTGGCTGAACTGCCTGGGGGTAGTATTGCTAATCATGAGTTTGCGCAAAAGTCGAGATGTTATGGGGACGTGTCGGCGATTGACTGGACTCATCGTGCGCCTTATAGTCGAAGCTGAAATTGCTGGTTCACTTGAGGGAGTCGAAGCAACGACCGGCAGTGAGAACATCAGGGCATCTGGCTACTGATCCGGTCCGATACCGATCGATTTGTATGATAAGACATGAGAAAGAAATGTACCAACACAGTTTAATAATAAATGACACCTTGAAGATAGAATCTCCGGATGAGTTCTATACAATGATTGTTGAAAGTAAAGCTATCAGCTGAGGGTTGGCTTTGTATGTGTAGGCGTGAACAACAACAGCAGGCCCGGGAAACACGGAACTTTCAACCGGGTTCAGATCCATCTTCCGGAGAGCTACCTATACTATGAGGTTATCTCGACAGACCCGTCAGCTCTCAACATCGAACACGCACCTACGTTAGATTATTCCACCAACAACAATCTTCAAGGACTGAAGACCACAGAAGTCCTGGGCCATGACCTTCCGTGATCCCAAAACAGACAAGCCGGTCTTGGTATCGCATCGAGACTCGCCAATCGCTAACTGTCTACATGTTCATATCTTACGAGTTAACACAATAAAGCAGTTCGGACCACCTATCTCCACTGCTTGCTGACATCAAGCTTACCGTGCGGTGATGTTGCTTCCGCTGCCGCCGGACCAGGAACGGAGGGTAAACATACGCAGACATCCAAACCGTGAAAGTGATGATATATAAGAGGACTCCCAATAATCTCTATTTCATGTCTGTTTATCCTTTAAGCCGAGTTTGATGCATCGGCTTAAGCGCTTGACTCACAGCTTGAAGTGATACAATCCGGACCTATATAGTAAACATGCGGACTCTCGCCGCCCTCGTCCTCGGCGCTACCGCCGTAGCAGCCCACGGATACGTCGACACTGCACTCATCGGCGGCACCGAATACACGTTCTACCAGCCATACACAGACCCTTATACTAATCCCCCGGTAGGTATCATCAGATCTCCTTGAAATCAGGTTATCAGTCACATCAAGCTAACATGACCCCTAAGCCGGAACGTATCTCGAGACCTATTCAAGGCAACGGCCCCGTCACCGATGTCACGTACGAGGACCTACAATGTGGCGGTTACACGGACGGCGGCATCGTCGGGTCATCGCCTGCTCCTCTGCACGCACCTGCAGCTGCTGGCTCGACCGTTACTCTTCGCTGGACCCTTTGGCCTGACAGTCATGTTGGGCCGGTCATGTAAGTGATCTTCTCCCGTCGCATACCACTCTTAGACTACTTACTGACGTTTCTTTCTCTCAAGAACATATATGGCAGCTTGCCCGGACACCGGTGCGTAGATACCAAAACAAACATTGACAAGAGACATCGCTGACACCCTTCCACAGGCTGCAACGAATACATGCCCGGCACCGACGCCGTCTGGTTCAAAATCGCCGAGTCCGGCCGCGACGGCACATCCAACACATGGGGCGACAGTCCCCTAATGGTGCAAGGCAACCCAGGCGTCCAATACACGATCCCCTCGTGTCTAGCACCAGGCTACTACCTCGTCCGACACGAGATCATCGCGCTGCACTCCGCATACGCGTATCCCGGCGCGCAGTTTTATCCGGGATGCCACCAGCTTGAGGTCACGGGGTCGGGAAGCACGAAGCCGTCGTCGGGACTGGTTTCGTTCCCGGGCGCGTATAAGGGGTCGGATCCGGGGATTACGTATGATGCGTATCAGGCGCAGACTTATACGATTCCTGGGCCTGCGGTGTTTACTTGCTAGGGAGTGTGTGGTTGAGAGAGATCGTGAGATGTTGATAGCCCAAAGTCGGGCGATAGAGACATGCTTCAAAGAACACATGTTCGACAATTATCAACATAGTCACTTCGGATCCTCAGATGACTCTCTCTCCGAAGTCCCGGACCAACATTGGCGTACTTATAAGTCGGTGCCATACCAGTATACCTGATAAGTATGTGAGATATGAAAGAAGAGAAAACTGCGAGCGGCCCCTGCTCTTATAGTCCATCACCACCAAGTCAGGAAATATGACATGTGAAGTCCGCATAGATAGATACTTACCTCCGAAGGAAGCACTCCTGCGTATGAATCCCGGGTAAGAGTGGAGCTGATCTCCGTCCGGAACGGAGACAATACGGCGGACCTGCAGGGTTCATGTGAATCAGCAGCACGTTGAATAGAACACATGGCTTTCGGCGGAGATAACTATGTGATACCTAGTGGGATTATAAAAATAGAATAAATATAAAAAAAGTCTTGGCGGTATCAACCAACCATCACAATGAACAAGTAATGTCTCAACATCGTCAGTCGTCCCGTCCTTCGGGGGGACGTCGAGTTCTTATTTTGTGGGGTGCCAGCCGACCATGAGTCATGGCGCAGCGCCAATGCGTGTTTACTGATCAGCGATGACGATTCCCAGAACGGAGAGCGAGAAAGGGAAGCTACACTCGATCCAGTTCCCTCAACGTTTCTCGACTGCCTTTTTAGGCACATTACGTATTTCCGTGCTTCTTCTCAACAAAACACATTTCTTAGAACTCATATAGATCATCACGTCGTGATTCAATTCAATCCATACCTAGAGAATCCCATTCACAGTCATCATCTACGCCATCAAAATGCCCATCCCCTCAACCCCCATGCTCTACTCCGCCGCCGGCAGCATAGTCGCATCGGCCTGGATCTCCGGTAACTCCCTCCCCATGCACCCTCACTCCCACCAACCCACTAACACGCATGCATCAAGGCAACATCGCCGCCCTCTCCTTCTGCACCATCCCAGCCCTCCTAAAATCCGCCCCGGGCGTCGGCATCGCCAAGGCCTGGCACGTGCTCTTCAAGCACACGGCCTACATCCCCATCACGACGGTCATCACGGCGCTCAACTACATCTACCTCGCGCACCAGCACCGTCTTGCGGGTCTCGAGTGGCGCGGGTACGCCGCGGGTAGTGCGGCCAATCTCATGGTGCTTGTGTTTACGAATCTGTTTATTATGCGGATTAATTTCCGGTTGATGACGACCAGTGAGTGTATTTCTGATGAGAGGAGAAGATGTGTTGTCTAATTTGATGTGTGAAGCGACGACTGGCAATAAGAAGCCGCCTACTGAGGAAGAAGCCGTCCGGCTCGTCAAGAGATGGGGTGATCTCAATTATTACCGTATTATCATGCCGCTTGCTGGTGCGGTGTTGGGTTTCTGGAACTTTTTGACTGTGTACTAGACCAGATGGCGTTCTAGATGAAACTGACCATGGTATTGATTCATCGCATTGGCTTTCACGCTGGGAGCTTGGGAGATGTGTGGGACGATATATTCCGCATCGCTCGAAATTACTTACTGAATATCCGCTCTATGGAGCAGACTGTTGGCTGTTCAAGCAGCCGACAGATATAGTTCGGAGAGAACATTGTCATCTTGGAGGGAGGTCTTACCTCGATTTCCTTTGTCACTGTTGAGAATATCGTGTATACATAGCTTGATATATAGCCCTGACCGGGAGATGGAAAGGAAGAACAAATTCGAATATACGGAATAAAAACATGGAAATCTTACACATCGAGTACGACTCTATTCATCCCGGGTTTCTCATCGTTCACCAGCAACTGGAATGGGCACTGCGGATAACGACTCTTCATAACTCTTACATATCATTCAGTCCAATCCATCCTCGGATAAACACCAGAGATACGGACGACGTTCAGCATAAGTCATAAGCAACAACATCTTACTATACACAAAGACGCAAGACAACTCTCTTACAGATGAGCCCGAGCCTCCAACTGCCGTTTCTTCTTCTCAGCATGAACAGCCTTCTTAAGCCTATCGGCTTCCTCATCGCTCAACTTCGCCTCAACCTTACTCTTATCCCCAGCCGCCTTATCAAACAGCTGCGCGCCCAAGGCATCCGCCAACTTGAGTACCCTCGTGCTAACAGTAGCGCCATCACGTCTGTTCTTGCCCTCGCGCCTACTAGACGCGATACGCTCGATGAAATCCCATAATCTGCCCGAGGCGAGAAGGGCGCCGGTTTTGGGATCGCGTGGGGCCCGCCACTCAGCAGAGAGACAGAGTCGTGGTGGTACTTTTGTGTCTTTTGACTTGACTGCATATATGATGCCTTCGTCTTCGAAGCGCTGGTAGCTGTTCTTGATCGTCTCTCGGTTGACAGCTTCGAAATAGCTTAGATCTCCTTGGTGGTATAATGTCTTACCAAGCTAGAATAGAAAAGGAGAGTCAGTATGATACCTTCACACATTAGTATACCGAGTTGAATTGAGACTAACCAATTGTGCCGTATTATGCGCCTTCGCCACCTCGATCCACACCTCCTCCTCCTTCTGGTCGATCGGAGGTGTAAGTCCCATGAGCGAACAAGCTGCCAGCCAACTCGACTCGATAAACGGCCAGATCAAAAAACAGTAGAAATCGTAATTCTCTCGTCCAGCCAACCTCTCCTCATCCGCGAGACCGATACTGTAAATGGCCCCCTTTTCACACCTCTGCAACTTAATCACCTTGTCGTTCTCGAGCCCGACCAAAGTCTTCTCCAAGTTCGTCTCTAGACCTTCGCTCGAGAAGATGAATTCGCCACGGAACAGCGACGAAAGGAATAAGACCTGCTCTCGGAGTGCCGTGTACGATATCTCCTGATGCGCCGGACCACCACCCTGCTTGACCCTCGTGTACATGCTCGCACTGACCAGGGCCTCGGAAATGAAGAGATGAATCGTCATGTTTCGGTAGAAAGAAAGCTGAAACCGATCTACCGCATAGTACGTCGGCTCGGCCAAACCGTGGACTTCTCCCACCAGATCCTTGCCGAGCACCTCCAAGCCGCGGTCGATCACATCTACCAACGGGGCATTTCCAAAGTGAGCGACACGGCCACCTTTAGCACGGACTCGCGCAATAAGCCATTCCGTGCGTCGAAGCAGCTCTGTCTTACCCACACCACGGCCTCTCAGGGTGAGAAGCACAGTACCGATGAGCGCCGTAGGCATGACGACCGACACGGCGTTGATATCGGAAAGAACCTTGTATCCCATAGTTCGCAACAACTTTTGCTTAAGGACGATGTTCTCCGGCGTCTTCGAAGTCAAGTCCGAGCTTCCAAACGGCCTGTTGAACTTAACCAGCAGCTCATCGATGTATTTGCGCAAACTCCAGGGCTCGTGGAAACGGACGTCGACCCTGCCTAATTTAAGAGAGAGGACGGATGATCCACCAGTAAGGAAGTCGGCCAAATTCTCCTTTTTCTTGGGAACACCTAGGAGTTCGGTGACATAGCCTTCAGTCTCGATGACCTTGTCGTACTGCGTGCTGACGGGGCAGACAATAGCATCCTCGACGCGACCTGACAAGATACTGTCTAGCACAAAGCTCAGAATACCGTACTTGGGCGGCAGCAGTTTGCCGGTGCGCGATCGGCCGCCTTCTATGAAACATTCGAGATTGTAGCCGCCCTGCAGCATCGTGTCTATGTAAGCCTGTACAAGAGTTGTATATAGGGTATCATTGCCAAAGGACCTTCTAATCCACATGGCCCCTTAGAAACTTGAGTAAGCAACCAGTCACGCTCGGTCTTGGAGTGAGTGAAAGGACGAATGGCTCACCAGCACGTTGGAGGAAGCTCCCGACGATAGGGAAATTAAGATTATCGCCTGCGACGACAACAGGCAGAGCCAAGCCCAGCCGGTAACATATTAGCTGTAGCGAGAGATAGTCGACGTGTGAACGGTGAGACGGTAAGAAGATGATGCTCTGCCTTTTCTTCTCGGCCTCTTCGGCTACTTTCCGTAATCGCAAGACTTCCTCGCTGGAAACGTGAATACCTGTGCATTGGAGTTTAGCCATACGAAAGGGATTCGTGCCATCAGACAATGGAATATGTAGTATTAAACCACGGACCTTGATGGTATGCTCGTGTCAACAGCTGCGTGACCAAATAGTATGCGCCTCGAATGAAAGTCTTGCTCTCAAACTTGCAAATCATATCATCCGTCATCTTTTGAGCAAGATCCCGCACTCCCGATACGATAACAGCTTTTCGATGTGCTCGCTTCGCCTCATAGTCCTTGTCGTCTTTCTTCAGCCATCCCTCTTTCTCCTCAACTTCCAGGCGTTTGTCGGCTAGCAGAGATATGTGATCTTGCAACAACGGCGCAGACATGACGGCGTTAATCATCTGCTCGGAGAAACCAGAGTAGTATATCGGGCGCCCGATGACATTATCGTAGGCGCGCCAGCCGGTGCCGGACACGTACAGGGAGACTTCGCGGAGGAATTGGAGGGGCTCAGAGCGGAATCTGGCCATGTTCTTCATGAGCGCTTCCTCATGGTCGTCGTGTCGGCGGGATTCGGTATAGCTCCTCGGCTGGAGGGTGATCTGGTCGCCCAGGATCTGCAAGTCGGGCGCCGAATCACGCGGAGAGTCATCTTCTTGGGCCATGGTGATTCGAGGTCTCTGGATTGGTGGCCCTATGGCGGTTTTAACATGGCTAAGCGGGTTATGATATTTAGACGGGCTACGCGTATGGCACAGAAACAAGCATGACAAGGTGATCAATTACAAGACAAAAGAGTAGTTGCTACATAGAAGAGCGTTCAAATTGTAATCTGTAGAGAATTTCGGTGTTTGTCGATCGAAAAATTTGGGAGGGGGAAAGTTGTCGGCCGAGGCAAAATTAGGATGCGATCGATGCGATATTTCGAGGCCACTTTCTTGGACGGCGGGTGCTAAAGGTTGGGTGGGATCACCGACACCACACTCTCTCGCCTGGCAAAAGGTACGAGTAAAACCCCAGCACGGATGCCGCGGGCAAGGTTGCACCGAGCCGAGATAGGCGGGCACCGTTGAAATCGTTGCGGGGAGTTGCTGACAAGACGCCGTGCTAACGTCTGGGGCGCGAGCGCTAACGTGCAGGGATAGGGCAACGTGGGTGGGAACCTAGGGGCTTGTATCGGTTAGGTAGGTACGCTACAGCTTGCCAGTGAGGGGGAGCTTTAGGTAGGTACGGATTAGGTAGGTACATGTACGCCTGTAAGTGACCTAATTGCGCAGTAGCGTGCTGACAAGCAGCCCAGCTAAAAGTATCGCAAAGCACGCTAGCAAATCGCAGTTTTGACCGGAATCTTTCTTCGACACAACAACGTCACCAACCAGTAGTCCTAGAATATCGATATCTGACAACAACACGATGCCGCCCAAAGAAGACAAGCAGAACCTAACACAGACTCTGCTGTCTCGGGCACACAGTCCCGACACCGCGAATCGCATCTACTCAGACAAGATCCAGCATCGGCCCCTCCTCTTGCGGCCGAGCTCGCCCCCGCCATCCAACGCCCGCGATGCCCGACGCAAAGCCCGCGAGGAGAAGAAGAAGCGCCGGAAGGCTCTGAAGCCAAAACCCCTCTCTTCACGCGACCGGAAAAAGCTCGGCCTCTACGAACTACCCAGCGAGGGCCGGGAGTACGACATCTTCCTGTCTCTGAACAACCTCTGGATCGGGTACATCCGCGAGATCCTCGGAAGCGAGCTCTTCACGGGCGGACAGGGTGCCGCTGCAAAGCTAACAGCCGCCGACTTCCACGGCGCCGAGGTCGAAGTCTCGCGAAGTCGGTGTCCTAGTCGTGTCGGGGTCCGGGGCATCGTTATAAAGGACACGCGTTTCGCCTTCGAGATCATCACGAAGAAGAACCAGATCAAGACTTTACCGAAAGAAGGGACGATGTTCCGCATCCACGTCCCGGCGGTAGACGCTTCTCCGGAGCAGAAGCCGTTCTGTTTCGAGATCCATGGCGAGCAGTTCCAGTATCGCTCTAGCGATCGTGCGAACAAGAAGTTCAAGAGCCACTTCTTGGAGAAGCTTTGATTGAGTGTCGTTAGATGGAAGAATAGACACTCGATTCTCTCACTGAGAGACTAACTCAAATACATGACGGTTTGCCCGTCAGAAACCCTAATAGGGTTGTTGGACCATGATATGGGGGTTATGGTGGTCAGTCGTCACATAGCCGACGGGGGTCCTGCTCACGAGCCGTTTCCAACATACCACGAAGTATAACTTAACGGATACGCGATTCGCTGTTATTACTGGGCCTGGGTTCTATGAGGGAGCTGAAAATGCCACTCGTTATCTTCTTGGCCAGTCGGCGCTGGGAACACTCGGGGTGATGCGTGTTGGATGTAGGTCTCCCCAATGGACTACGCGGTCCTCGCTAAGCCGGAGATCACAAGGTAGCATCCATTCCCTGATGTAGGACATCTTGGGTCCCACGGGAATCTATCTGGCGTACGGCTGAGCTCTCCGAGGTGATATTCTGCGAAGATGATGAACATTGCAGGCCGGATGCCTAGTCTCGCGGCTCCGCAGACGGTAGCCAGGAGCGATCGTCCCAACAATCACAGCATCTTGATCGAAAAGCACTGGTGGGATAATATTGTGGCAAATCATGTTATTCTGGCCAGACTCATGCATCCCACACGGCTTCACATGCAGCTACCTCCCGATAGGTGACATTCTTCAACATACTACTCGACAAACAAAGGGGGCCGACTCTATTGGCAACAAACACGAAGACGTCCAAGCGCCGAGCACAACGACGACAACCAGAAGGATACCACCAATCCGCCTATTTCCCACTTATCGATATCAAAGAAAAAAAAAGAACACGCCAACTTTTATATCCAATAGACCGAAGCCAGACTGTGGCAAGAGAAAACCCGACTAGATACAAACAAGGCGGACGTCGTGATGAGGCGAAAAACTCATTCCTTTTTTTTTCTCCCGCGCCAACTCCTAGTTAGTTTACATACACCAACAATATGAAAACAAAAAGGAAAAAAGGAGCAACGGGATTTTTTTTTTTCCACTTTCTAAGTGAAGTGATCAATCATGTGATGGTGAAACAAGATCGGCGCCTCGCTCCCTTTTTCTAGCCCGTCCCGAATCCCAGCAAAGTTCTCCGGCGAAAAAGTTATGAGGGTTCGAACAACAACACAAACATACGCCCGTAGTGCTCGATGGATTGGCGCCTTTTGAAGCATTCGAATGCCGAATCTAGAACACCATATCTCCAGTAAGCACGATGATGATAAAAGGGTAAGGTGGCAGCGCAAAGTTCAATGTAATGACTATGTCAGCCGAAAATATGCTCAAGGGACTCCTTAAGACCTCGAAAGAAAAGAACAGGATCCCGCGGGTGTCATTGAACCAGCTGGGAGGGGTATTGAGAGACATTGATCAGAAACGCTATAAAGTAGACAGGACAATAAATGGATCACACATACACCATAACACGCCGCTCCCCTATTTGAACGTCACGCTATACGTCTGGGAGGAATATCATTATAACTTGTGGCATCGCGCTTCCCTTGCCAATCAGGAACTTGACTTGCCACAGTGGAGGGGAGCGATCAGTGCAAACCTGGATGATTATATGGGCTCGACCGACTCGGCGGTTCGTACCAGTTCTTATAAGGGTGGTTGGGAAGACTGAAGTCGGCGGTGCTGAGCGGGTTGACGTGCATCGACCGCGAATTCGTCACGACGGGCTGCATCTGCTGTGGTGTGGGTGTGACCGGGATTTGTGAGACGGGTGTCAGCATCATCTGCTGTTGCTGCTGTGGTGGTGCTGTCGTAGTGTTGGATACGGGGGCAGTAAGTTGCGCCGTGACAAGGCGGTTGACAGGCTGCTTGACCATTTCATGCCCATGATGTCCAGTCTGATTTCCACTCATCGCTCCGGGTGGCGCGAGAAACTGTCCCGTCGGACTCGGTTGCTCCCAACCCCACCGCTTCTTGAGATTAGCGATGATTCCGGCGAGCTTCCAGCCAGTTTCACGGTCGATACGCTCAAGGATCTGAACCACCTCCTGCTGCTCGGCGTAGTCGGTTAAAACCTCGGAAACAATGACGACGGACCGGATTGACACTGAGGCCACGCCCCGATCCTGGTTGTGTGCTACGATGCCGCAAACTTGGTGCGCGTGATGTTGCTGTGTCATGCGCAATTCCTCGGAGATTTTGGAAGCCGATGGATTGACTTGCGCGAGGATGCAGAGTGCCATATGGTAATAGAGCCTACCGACGACGGCGGCCCGTTTGATAAGCCTTGGGAGAAGATCAGCCACATTCGTTCGGTTTCATGGAGCATCAGTGCACCGGGATTAGGAGAATAACGCACCAAATATGAGGAAATAGCGACTTCTTCGGGCCAGTCTGCTTGGCCGGGCAAACGTAACCGATCGGGTGCATCGGTCGCGGACATGCTTTACCCCATTCCTCGCACATTCTTTTCAGACGATTCCACTCTGCCATACGTGCTTGGACGCGAAGCTGCTCATCGTGCGGACTTGGCTCCTGGAACTTCGGGATGCTGGCGCGGAAGTTGGCGATCTTCGCTACTATGTAGAATATGCGGTGAACCCAGATCTCCTCGTAGCCGGCATCCCTCTCCGTATCAAAGTCCATGTTTACCCCCCACGTCTCTGGGTCCCACGCCGTATGCCAGTTGAAAGCAAGACACGATAACAGCTCCATGCCAACATTCAGCCAGAAGCATGCCGCACCGAGACCGCTGCTCTTTGCGTTCCAACCGCACTCGCGAATGAGCGCCCGCGCCCCTGCTATGTGGCTCATGCGCTGGGTTGGCTTTTCGCTCATGATCTCATACACATTAAGCACCACAGCAGTGGCCGCGCATTCTGCCGTGTTTCGTTCGGGGTTCTGGAGGTTGCGTAGCAGCTGCGTGGTCGCCGTGTCATAGTAGAGAAGTGCCTTCTCGTCGCTGTATTGCTGCGTCAGGGTCAGATGCTTGACACCGCACGCAAGGAGCGCATTGAGCAGCATTGGACACTTGAGTGCATAGTAAGGGATCACGCGTGAGAAGTGCTTCTCCTTATCCAGGCTGTCCATCCATAAGCCTACCTCCGAAACGAATACATGCATGAAATGCAGCTCTTCTTGTGAATCGAGGTATTCACGCTCCCCCTTGTCGTTGGCCGGTGTCGTTGTACCATTCCCGAGATCTTCGACGATTTCACCATTACAAAGTCCAGCGCCTCTAGCTGTTGATGGCGGCCCGACTTCCGTCAAACCGGCGACTGACGGGGTTGTGGAGATATCACTGCTTCTATAGCCATGTTGAGAACTGAATTTGGTGACTATATCTTCAGTCGGCGTAAATGCTTCTGACGGGATATTTCCGTACACGGTTGGGCTTGATGCGGAGATAGAATGTCCATACGAAGCAGCGCTACTTTTGCGCGAGTGGAACTGAGCATCGAGCAGAAGTTCGGGATGTGTCTGGCAGCGCTCATCGTAGTAAGCATTCTGAGCCGGATGAACCGATATTGACGATCTCGACTTTGCAACTGTCTGCAAAGTTGTCCGGTCCATAGCCTGAGGACTCCTTTGCGGAGAAGTATCGAGATAGGGTTCCTGCGGTGGTGTGGGCAGCTGGGCGTCAAAACTGGCATATCTCCCTGCACCTCCTGGGTAGCATGAAGCTGTCACGCGTGATTCGTCTTTGAACCGAACTAGAAGAGGCACAGATATGGTCAGCTATAAGAGTCCCGGGGCACATGAGAAGAGGAAGAAGAACATCATGATCGTCATGGTTGTCGTGGCCGTACCTATCCACTCGTCCGTTTGTGGTATATACGGCGGCGCTATGCATGTTAGGTTGATGAAATTCAGTTTGACACCCCGTTTGCATTCCCGGCTACTCTTGCGACAATTTCTACAGTCGGGCGTCCCCTCGTCGCATTTCAGATGCCGTTCCCTACAAGTGAGGCATCCCGTGCGGACTCTCTTGCTCTTTGAGGGCGCCGGATCCATGCATGCCACCTCGAAACACCTCTCGTCCATCTTGCGTTTTCGGGCGTACAATATAACTGGTTGACTCTGAATCTTCTCGGATAGTGGATGTTTGAACAAGCCGCTGCTGACGGTTCGCGGCAGCAAGGGCTGCTCCGCATACTGATGTGCGGCCAGCGCAGTCGCGCCAAGCTCGCTGTTTGGTTCGATGATGTTGGGGAAGGCGGTGTCGGCTACCGCCAGCACCACGGTCGAATCGTCCCCGGAGAGTTAAGACGGAGTGAGAGCGTGAGACTCGAAGCAGCAAGCGAAAGTACAACACAATGGCACAGATGATCGGCTTGGCGGCTACCTTTGCTGTGAATCATGTGTCACAAAGAGGAGAGAGGGCTGAATCTCGGAAGCGGATATCCCCGTCTGCTCCGGCTCCTTATGTAGATACAGACAAAGGCAGCTAGCTAGAATTCAGTTCTTCGGGACAATCCAGGACCGGACATAGGCATAGACACTCCGATATGGATATACGGGGGGAAATTGATGCAGGTAATGATCGCTAACGAGGCTTCAGCCGGCACCAGTAGGGGATAGTCTCAAACGAGCACCTGGTGTGTTGTGTGTGTAAATGATTGAGTCACAGGAACGGGCACGCGATGAGGGTCATGGAGATCGAGAACAAGGCGTAGCACCAGGCGACGGGAAAGCTCAGGGTCACCAGCAAGCAACCATGGCTTTTGCTTGCTGCTGAGGAGTCGTGACACCGTCAGAAGGCGAGATTCGAACTGTAGGAGCTTAGGAGGGGAGTAGGAATGGGGGCAAGATGGGAATGTCTCCGGGAATATTGGGTATTGCTGGTGGTATTGCTGGTGTTTCTGGCAATACCGGCACGGAAAAGCTGGAGAAGAGTGAAGCTGCCTATCACCTTCGCTCCCAACTGCCCAGAAGCAGGGTGGCTTTCTAGATCAACTCCCGTCCCAAGTCCCAGCACGGAGTACAAGAAGTGCTGCGTACGATGATTGCATCAGTCTAGTGCGCGAACAACGACCCCTGGAAAGTCGACCAGGGTCATTGTACGCAGCAGTATGCCTGTAGCATGTATGTAGTGTAGAGGCTGGTCAGGCACCGTACCCTACGACCTGCCTACGACCTATAGAAATGCGTGCAAGTGCATGTACTCGCTCCTCTTCGGACGGAGAGGGTGGCGCTCGCCAACCTGGGAGTCCTCCAATCATGGCCCAGGTTGCCGAGAGTTAGATTAAAAATCAGATGTCACAGGCCAAGCTGAATACATCGCTTACCTGCCTGCTCGCAACAAGCAAGTCTTTCTCGCCGGAGTGACCCTTACTTCCCAAGGCTCCCGGGTCATCAATCCCCTCGCAGGAGCAGTATCGAGCACGGGTGCTGGGCAATTGTGAATGGTCACAGAATGCGTGCGTTATGACCGCTTCCTGAACGACGGGAGCCCGAGCCTGAGGCTGCGAGGAGCCAGCGGAGCCAGAAGAATGTGAGATTGCATTGTGGCTGATTACACACACAGTATTCCGCAGAAGATAAGTGGTGGTAACATGGAGGGAAGAGCACATGGAAGCCGGCATTATCATGGTGTAAGGGTTACCTAATGGTGGTCAACGGCCGTATAGGTAGCTGGTTCCTCGCTTTATCTCTTGCCTGGACGGGTTAGAGCATACATGAGGCACTTCGGGTCGGTAGTTGTTTAATCGCCTACACCGGCCCCTGCCTGCCAGCCAGGGTGGTGCAGCGTAGTGTAGCATTGCAGATACGACTAACCTAGATAGGCACATGCCTGACGTAGGAGACTTTTACCTGGAAGGTACGGATTACAGCGAGGAAAGAATCAGCAACGACCTCAGGAGTCAAGACACGGAGAAAGTTCACATTGCTGAATAAAATGTGGGTTGGAGCCTAACATATCTTGGTTGAGGTTATCGAACTGGTAATACTGTCGTTAAGGAATGTAGATAATATGGAGGTCTATACCTGTAATAATGGAGTGCACATCGACGGGTATTATTGATTGCATTGTTTCCAATATGTCCCACTTGCCAGCGGCTACATCTCTCTCTCATGTAACCTGAATTCCAATTCACTACCACCTGCGGAATACCTCGCCTTTCTCTAATGTGGAATTTGTAGCGGGCCCTCATATTTCGTGTATCATTTTCTTCAGCCTACCTATGTACGAGTAGTAATCTATACCGGAATTAGTACGGTAGAGCTGCCTACTCGTACTCTGTCGTAGTGCTCGGGCGTTTGACACATCATTCTTATTGCTCCGGACACAGATTGATGTACACATTCCAAGCCCTCTAATTTGAGTGTTCAACGGGTTTGCGGAACAAATAACCAGATGCATAGATCGTGCTTTCGGGCAAACTATGGTCGGTTGCCTGCAGCTCCCGATTGCATCCATTGTGCAATAATCTTTCGATTAAGGAATTCGTTTATGTTGAAGCTCGTGGTAATCTTGGCAAGGTAGGCTAAATTATCTTTGAATGAGTGCTCGTGCTCCGTATGTACGGACTAGAAGCTCGTTCAGCTCGCGAATGCGGGAATGGTTACCTGAGTAGCACCTTGGTGGACCCGATACTATCACATCTCTGCAGAGGTGCTCGTGCTCCCCTTCATCATAACCTACTCCGTAATATGTATCGGCCACGAGATACGATATGAAAGATGAGAACAGCTGAGATGGGCGTCAAGTTGGCTTGCACTGTACGAAATAGGTATCAGCATAAACGGCTGAGCAATAGTTTGACGGAATGGGAGGCTGAACTAGGCCGGTGACTGTACGATACTCGCATGTATCTCCTCCAATACTTATGGGGGGTACTTATTCCGCCACCATCATGGAATCGGCCAATCGGTAGGGCCCATGGGCACACATTGGTGCTATTCCGTACACTACATGAATAAGATATTCACATATAACGGTACGGAACGATCTGGTTTGTTCGGAACCCAAGGTGAAGGGCCTGCCTCCAACAACCTCAGCATTGGATCTTCAGAATCTGCGGAGCTCATGTCATTATGAGCCGAGTGCAGGGATGAGGTGAGACTGGCTTTTCTCCGAGATAAGTGCGGCATCTCCACGGCATGTCAGATCTAGGGAGCTGGTAACCGTCCCGACAGGGCCCTAATCTGTTCTCGGCGTAGTGGACCGTGGGCCTTCCGGGATCCGGCCGTACTTCGTACGATCAGACGTGAGTGTTCCGTACCTCCTAACAAGCAGGTCTTCTGCGCTTGTTTGTTTCCTGCTTTTGCTGATTGCCGATATTCCGTTCCAACATTGTTTACTTTCGGAGATTCCAAGATGTATTGAGAGACTCTACCAAGACGCTTCACCGCGCTTCTCAAGCTGCAATGAAGCTGCAATGTCGTGAAGTAATCCTGAGTAATTCTCCATGCTCTCTCAGGCAAGTATCGGCGGTTCAATCATGTCGTGCCCCTAAGATACTCTCACTCGAAGATCGTTGCCCATGGTCGCCCGACAAAGCGGGGTCACGATAATCAACAGCGACGACGATGTAGTGTAACATCCGCTCTTCGATTCTCAGTCGAGAAATACGGCACGGTCAGATGATCAACTGAGTAAGATTTCACAAAGATTCAATCTTGTGATATAACGGGACTTTGCATTGGTGCACGTAAATTAAAGATGAGGTGGGATGTGGCAGGGAAGAAGTGGGAAGAAAGAAATCCGTTAAGGATGCGACATTCCTGCTTTTTGCCTATAGGAATCCGACCCGGGAGATGTTCTCGCCTCCATGACTGCCGGTGGAAGGCAGGCGCTAAGGTAGGAAAGAGATGGGCATGATGCCATGGAAATTATCCGATTGGCTCGATGAATGTCGTAGCTCTCCACCGCAGTGAGCCCCCAGGGGGCACCAAGTGGCAGCAATTGGCGGGCGGAGGTGTTGACTGGTGGTCCACACCTGAAGTTCTCAAGGTCATCTCCATCTCCAAATTCACACCTACGATAAATCCAAGGAACGGATTACCTCCAAGTACTCTACCTAACGAAACGCTCGAAAACTTGGACAGGACCCCTCTCCTCCTCTTCTCGTATGAGATACGTGACCGGTTTTTGATTAACTGGTTCTGCATACGTTGAACATCTGTCATCAATCAAAAGAAAAATAGAAAAAGGAAAAAACAGGTAATCAATCCTCTTATCATGTCGCAACTGGCGATAGCTCAGCCCAAGTCCATACTCCGGGGCCATCGGAGCCAAGTACATGCCACGACGTTCATCAGACAGGGCCAGCGCCTTGCATCCGGCGACGCGGATGGTTTCGTTATATTATGGGATCTCACGATTATGAGGCCCCGAGCCGTTTGGCGCGCTCATAACAATGCGATTCTGGGCATCTCTGGCTGGGGCCACGACAAACTCATAACGTACGTAAGTCCCCAAACACTCTGCCGTCTGTCATGATACGGTCGAGCCGTGGACGCTTGGTGGGATGGACAAGAAAACTGAGAAATCGCCAACTTATCTGTAGGGAAGGGAGGGACAATCGTCTAATTGTATGGAAAATTACAGCCGCCGACGAAGCAGCGTTGAGCACCGCGCTTCCTCTGGATGAGTCTGCGCCTAAACGGCCACAGCCGTGGATTCTGCATATACTGGAAATCAATACCATGAATTTCTGTTCTTTTGCTCAGTGCCCACCGAAACCAGACACGGATCTTGCTGCCTGTGATGAGCTCTTATTAGCGGTGCCCAACACGCTGGCCACGGAAGCTGTGAGTTGAGGACGGGCAATTTTCGTTGCTTAAGATGCACATCTCCAATGAGACAGTTATTTAACCTCGCCCATAGGTCGATATCTTTCATCTTCCGAGCCAGAACCGGCGGACTACGGTGCATTTAGGCAACAAAACGGAGCAGAAAGGGATGGTAATGGCACTCTCCTTATTCTGGCTCCATGGATCGCTCTTCTTGCTGGCTGGCTATGAGAACGGGTTGGCCATCGTGGCGCAGTGCAGCGAGGGTGAGAACTGGGATTGGGATATCCTCTACCAGCACCAAGCACATAGCCAACCGATTTTGTCGCTCGATGTAGCGCCCAATAGGGAATATTTTCTTACGTCTGGCGCTGATGCTATCATTGCGAAGCATCCGATTCCTCAAGTGAATCCCACCACGCCACCTGTACCCGTGTCTGAGGAGACGGAGACTCATCAGCCGGAGCGTGATAGTACTCAACCAACGGAACCGAAGCAAGAACCTGTAAAAAAGAACGGCTCGCTCTTATCCATGGGTCTCGCGTCCGCACTTGCTTCAAATTCTGGGACCCAGCCACGTATTATACCAAGAAAGGCCCCGAGAGTGGAAACGTCGCCCGTGAGGTTAATCAATACCAAACATTCAGGACAGCAGAGCCTGCAGATCCGCTCGGACGGCCGAATTTTCGCTACCGCTGGCTGGGATTCGAAGATTCGCGTGTATTCGGCTAAAACAATGGCCGAGCTAGCGGTGCTGAAGTGGCACGGCGTAGGATGTTATGCTGCCGCTTTTGCGGCCGTGGCTGACGATCGGAAAGATGCTTCCGGCAACTCGCAAGGGGAATCACAGGAAAATCCAGTCCCAGAACAAGCCATACCCTCCGGCGATTCTAGTATCACGAGAAGCAAGGAAACAAGTCTAGCCGCTGTCTCCAGGCCGGGCGGGCTCAGTGTCAAAGACAGACGCATTAAAATGGCCAAAGAGGCGCATTGGCTGGCTGCCGGAAGCAAGGATGGAAAAATTAGTCTATGGGATATCTACTAATGTCTGAGATCAGATATCTGCTCTGGGCTATATTGACATTTTCATGCTTGCCCAGCTTGTACTCTATGGTGCCATTCCCACGGCTACGTCTATTATGAGATACCCGTCTACCTCTCTGGGACGAATTTCTCTACTCAGCAATTATGTGGATCGATAGCTGGCTCTGACAGCTCACAAATCCTTGGCCACAACATCCGCACTCACATCTTCCTTCATTGAAGGATCTGATTCAACCTCCACTGGCGGCACCACGATTCCGTAGGTATCATAGGGGAAGTTTGTGAGGTCGGGGTAGTAATGAGCCCAGCCATCGTCGTGTTCACCTAGCTGGTGAGGATCGACTTCGCCTGCCTCGCCCATACGTCCAGCTAATATGTCCTTCTCACGACCTTCGTACTCCTTCTTTAGCATGGGATGAGGAGCCCAAACGACGCGCATGCCGGCTCTGCGACCAGCCTCCACACCAGGGACACTGTCTTCGAAGACGAGGCATTCTTCAGGAGTAATGGGTTTCTCTCCTTCGGGCAGACTGTCATTAATGGTCTTAAGTGCTAGTAGGTAGATGTCAGGCATGGGCTTTCCACGGCCAGGCGCAACGCGCGGGTCATCTCCAAGCACGCGGCGATGAGACTCGAAGACGGCAAACAACTCAGTCCAGTTCTTGGTCTTCACAGCAAAGTTGGTCTTATTGCTGCTAGTTGCGAGAGCAATGTGCACCCGGTGACCCTGGCCTTGAGCCTTGGGCTTCTCGAACCATCGCGTCCGGCCAAGGTTGGACAGGAGGTCCTCGACACCCGGTAAAGGCTTGGCGTCAAGGAAGTGCTTTTGCTGCAGGGCAGAGTACTGAGACATGTATTCGGCCTCAGAGATGGGCAGCTTCGCCCAGTCATGAAAGAGGGCATTGGCATCGGGGCCCGGTCGCCCTTGAAGGCGTGCCTTGATGGACCATGGCAGATTTGAACGGCCGTACTTCTCGAGGATCATATTGATACATAGAGTGTAGATATCCTCGGTATCAAGCAACAGACCGTCCATATCGAAGAGACAAGCTCTTACGGGCGGAAAGCTGCATCAGGGGCCGTTGTCAGTTCGGACGGGAGCTGTGGCAAGTATACCGGTTCTGATGAACGAGACTTACTCGGTACGTGGTGCCATGATGGATGGACTGATGAAGATGATGTCTATATCTATCTAGCTTTATGGAGTTGAAGTGTATCGCGCAGAGTAATGAAATATCGGTAACTTCACGAGGTAAATCATCTGACACTTACCATCAGACCCGCGATAATATGTCTTTCCTGACCTAACCAATCTCATACCGTGCTGACCTAATGGGTCTCTTCGGTCTTTAAACCCAACCCGAGTCACAAATGGAGGGGTAAAAAGGCAATTGCCCCGCTATCGGTAACGGCTCTTCTCGATAAAGACACCCGACTGGACATCTGCAGGTCCCCGCCACGCTATGAGGCTCGATAGGTGCATAGTTGACCGGGGGTATTCAGTAATGAGAGACTTTGGGCAGCTTATGACGCACGTTTCAAGCTTCCCGTCAGGGGACGCGAACAGTCGTTGCCAACAACAACAATTGCTGTTCCTCGATCGCATCTGCGATCTCTATTCTTCCTCATTCTCTTTACCACTGTCCAGGCAGTAACTCCGACAGTGAACACAGCAAAACGAAAGAATGTCTCCATCGTCGAATTCCGTGAAGGAACAACTAGAAGTCAAGCATCCTCAAGACCAGGGTCTTTCTGCCGAGGACTTGACCCCAGCTCCACGGTTCTCGCCAGAGGAAGAAGCGGCATGTACATCAAGCCAGTCGAGTCATTGAATTCACCCCTTGTTCTCTCATACTAATCGCTAGTTTCTCCCATACAGAGCTTGCTACGCGAATCCAACGAGATCAAAACCCAAGCAAACGACCTCTTCTCCTCGTCCAAATTCGAAAATGCGATCAACAAATACGAAGAGGCTACTCACATCTGCCCCCACTACCTCGACTACGAGCTCGCCGTTCTCAAGTCGAATATTGCCGCCTGCCATCTCAAGCTAGAGCAGTATAAGGAGGCTATTAAGAGTGCCACCGATGCCCTGGACAACTTAACTCGCGCTGAGAAGGCTCTGCTTGAAGCTACCGAGAAATCTAGCGAGGAGGTAAAAGAGGAGGCTAAAAAAGAGGAAGAAGAAGAGGAGGCAGATGAGGAGATCGTTAGCGCGGGGGCGCAGAAGAGTGCTCCAGCGATCGTAACAGAGACAGACGCCCAAAATGCTATCCGGAAACGCCAGGAAGACATACAGAGGATAAAAGCCAAGGCC
The DNA here is from genome assembly GCA_028637775.1 of Xylariaceae sp. X167. Lineage (NCBI taxonomy): Eukaryota > Fungi > Ascomycota > Sordariomycetes > Xylariales > Xylariaceae > Xylariaceae sp. X167. The sequence goes on from JAJFDK010000097.1 coordinate 54,505, forward strand.
CTCATGCGTCGTGCCCGAGCACGAAGTGAACTTGACGGCTGGTCGAATCTATCCGCGGCCGAGGAAGACTACAAGGTGCTTTCCACGATGACGAACCTAAGCAGTGCGGACGTGAAGATTGTCCGAACGCAGCTTCGGACCCTACCTCCGAGGGTCAAGGCCGCACAGGAGAAGGAGATGAGCGAGATGTGGGGAAAGTTGAAGGATGTAAGTGTTTTGAATTGATATGTATTTGAATGTGGTGGTAACTGACGTCTGTAGCTTGGAAACGGCATTTTGAGACCCTTTGGTCTCAGCACGGAGAACTTCCAGATGGTGAAAGATGAGAAGACGGGTGGATATAGCATGAGCTTCAACCAGAATCCTAAAGAATAGTGAATATAACTACGCACTTCCAGAACGCAAAAGGCCTATCAGACGTATGTCGCCATGATACTCAACCCCGACCTGCCACTGGCTCGGAAAGCGACGAAACTACCATGGTGATATCATGGCTCCAAACGAGAGCCAAGGATCTCAAGTCGTTTCGATGTTACAGCGGACAGATCCAGTCACAAGGTTGCCTCGCCAGCTGTGCAGGAAAAACATTACAGCTTGAGTCAATCAAGAGCAAAGAATGATCACTCAAGAACCGATCTTGAGATTGGCACATCTCAACGTTGGGTAACTAGATGGATCTCAAGTAACAGACGATGATTTAAGGGATCGTACGCGCATGAGTGTGCTCACAGGACATCGTGAGAGGAGGGATTATGATATAGGTACGATAAGTCGATCTCACATGACCGATCTCCCGCCTGTGTCAGGCACTTGTAAATGAATGAGCCGCGATTGTCGATGCTGATGAGTAGTAGACCACGGCCCTCTAGTACGTACGACAAGTGCGGTTCACAATCAACTTGAGGCCTTGCTTCAAACTACTCTTCTTTTATTTCATTGCCATAGTGTATGTACTCCGCCATATGGCCGAGCCTGCTCCTCGTTCGCGTGAGTTCTGGGCGTAAAATGGATATCAATCAGGACCCAACACAGTGAGTCCTCTACTCACTCATCAGAAAACACGATGTCGCCATGATCATTCTAAGAAATGTCGCCCCCATGCCAAATAATACCTACAAACCCTCCCTCATTTCTTCGAGAAGAAAGACATGATACTGCCCTGTCCCTCTTTAGCCCCCTTAGCCCCTTTTTTCTTCCCTCCCGCTGCTGTGCCGGTAGAAGCAGCAGTCGAGGACGGAGCCTGACTTTGAGTCTGGGATTGGGACTGTGACTGTGACTGTGATTGGGATTGAGACTGAGACTGGGTCTTCGTTTTCGTCTTTGTCTGAGTCTGAGTCTGAGTCGGTGCAGGCGCATCGTCATCCTCGGAAAAGGACTCCCACCCAGGCTCCATGAAAGTAACCAGATACCCCTTTTTATCAAGGACCTGCTTCTTGCGCGCAACGCGGCGCCGTCCCCTTCGCCGTCCATCACCTCTGCTAGAGATAATTTCCGTCGGTTCCTGCATAGCCTGCTCCATTGCTTCTTGCGCTTCATACTCCGGTGGATCGTCCTCCCACATCTCTGGCTTTGGCGGCCCTTTTGGACTTGGCTCCGGTTCGACGTGCATCGGGTCGAAGTCGTCATCCTCGTTCTCATTTGCTGCCTCTTCTTCTTCTTCCTCTTCCTCCATCATGCGACGTAGCGCGGCCTGGCGGGCTCTACGTAACTGGCTAGCGCTGCTATCTCTGCCGGTCTCCGTTGGTGGCTCGACATCATCATCCTCGCCATCATCCGACATAGTGCATGTATCCTGTTGGTCCTCGGTATTACTAGCGGTGGGCGGCGGAGATGGAGACGGAGACTTGTGAACTTTGGTCCGTGGGTTCGCTTTAGTTCTCGCAGATGCTTTCGCGGATGCTTTCGCAAACATCTGACCGATGCCCGAGGTTGCTTTGGACTGTATTTTCGAAGCACCCGCGGGCCGCTTTACAGGAGCGGATGATGTTGGTGGTGCAACATCGTTGGAAGCCGAAGCGAAAACCGAAGGGCTGCTTATGGACATATCTTGACTTGGAGGTACAGGTGCGGGTGCAGATGAGGTAAAGTTGGGGTCATATCCGAGTCTGAGCGCCTCTACTAAGCCTTGACCCATAACCATCAATCGAAGTTGTTGGTCTTTGAGGTCGTCGCTGATGATGGTGACGCGCTTTCTGGCCCCGTCGGGGCGTCCTTCGAGGTCGCTGTCGATGGTATCGCGAACGCGATTCAAGTTCTCGTTCAGCTTTTCGTTGTTTTCAGGGTGATTCTGGCCTAAGCTGTAGATCTCAATGGAAGTAACCTCGCTGTATCTGGACATGACCTCTGCGCCACGGGTTAATTATCATGTCTTTTCTATACCTACACGGATAAGATCGATGACACTTACCTTCGATTTGCGCTTCGCTTACCAGAGCGACAGTACTGCGGGGCACTGGTTCAGAAAATGGGATCTCCTTGTCGTCGGACGCCTGAGCATCCTGAGCATCGACTGCTTCGGCGTCGGCCATATCAACATCGACCTTCTCGCCATCTGGGTTCTCGACCTTGATCTGCACAGTCGCGAGCTTCTCAGAAACAGCCTTTTCAGCATCGGCCATTTCGACATCTTCGACTTTCGGTTCCACCTCGGCTTCGACTCCCTGGATCATGAAAACAGCGCCCACAGAGCCGGGATGTAATTTGTTCTGCGATTCGTAGAATTCAAAGAGTATTCTTGTCGCTAATTAGCATGAAGTTCAACCAATACTGCGAGTAGATATCGCAGACTCATCTGAACATACTCTTTTGCCTGGTTCGCTTCAAGATCCATAAGTACACTGAACATGCGACTTGTGACCTTGAGACGGATGTCAGTCATTACAGAAGCTACCTTCCTGGATATACGGAATATACTCACGATCTGGTCGTCGGTCATGATCTTGCGAGCAAGGTACCCACTATAGTCCTCGCGACCCCTAACGGGAGACCAGGGCCGCTCAATAATGGGTGGTTCCTCCTCCTCGACATCACTCATATCGGAGTCATCCATACATGTCTCTTCTATGAGACCATCTTCACCAACAGTGACATACGCGGAATGGATATCATCTCGTGAGAAATCCTCTTGTGAGGGATCCAAATCCATCTTGGCGAACGAGAACGATGTGTTGGCGATGAAAAGTTTCGGAGCAGAGAGAATGCCGAATGTTGGAAGTTGAAAGTCGCAAGTTCGAACGCGTTGAAAGTCGAAAGTGTCGCTTGAATTGCTCTGAAGAGCCCCGGACGCGTTAAGTGGTGGGTCTGATGTACACAGTAGATATTGATGCCAATAATTCACACTGTCTAGATCCCGATGCAAGCACAACGTCGCATGCGAGGGCGGGACATCCACACCGTGTGCGTATCGTGCATGCATTCCCGAGTACACGCGATGCGCTATTCTTCTAGGCAGGCTTGGTCAAAGAAGTCCATCCCGGCCGGCTCAGCTCGATCTCGACGCGTTTTGCTCATCGATCTCACCATTTTTTTGCCTGTACCATTTATAGCACTTGTCTAAACCCCGAATCGAGCTCCAACTCAAACAAAGAACGAGAAAACAGTGGCGATTTTTATTAGAGAAACAGAAACGACTTGACTTCTACGCTTGCAGCCATTCAGACCTTGATCTTGGACTTCATCATCAATACGGAATATTCGCAGATTTGATCGCCGATCCTCCACGGAATTATCCGCTGCTCTTAAATGGAAACACCGTCGCTTTTACTATAAAACTTCAATCCTTTTCTCTCTCTCTCAACTCGCCACTATGAATAGCGGCGACTTCGACAATGTGGCCGACTCGACTGACTGGCTCACGACACCGCTCTCCGGCCTCGCTGCCGTCGAAGCCGCCCTGCGCTGCCAGATCTGCAAAGACTTTTACAAGACGCCCATGTTGACATCATGCAACCACACATTCTGCTCACTCTGCATCCGTCGCGCACTCTCTGCCGAAGGGAAATGCCCTCTATGTCGTGCCCCTGAGCAGGAGGTGAAGCTGAGGAGCAACTGGTCCATGGAAGAGGTTGTCACCGCCTTTACGCAGACTCGCGGCGCCGTTCTCGAATTTGCCCGGAAACCGCCTCCTTCTCCTCCTATACCAGATTCCAGCACTCCATCATCGTCCCCAAAGCGAAAACTAAAAGACCTAGAAGACGACAGCCAAGAACGCGCCAACAAAAAGACCCGCTCGACACGAAAAAGCAAAACAAAAGGCATGGAAGCAACCGCCAAAATCGCCCGCGAGGAATCCAACCACACCCCGCCGGACGTCCCAGACCCCGAATCCATGGACTACGAACCCGACGACGGCCTCGTCGCCTGCCCCATCTGCACCCGACGCATGAAAGCCGTGCAAGTCGACAAACACATCGACACAACCTGCCCCGGCTCCCCTCAACCGCCCCAACCAAAAATCGAACCCCTCCCCATCAGCTGCGTAAAAGCATCCCGGTACATCCAACGCCCACCGCCCAACGCCTTCCCATCCTTCCCCTCCGTGCTCAAAACGCCCAAAATAAAAATCGCCCGCGCGACACCCGAGCGTCTACCTACATTAAACTACTCCATCTTAAAAGAAGCCCATCTCCGCAAGGAACTCGCCGATCTGAGCCTCTCGACGTCGGGGAACCGCGCCATGTTGGAGCGCCGCCATCGCGAATGGGTCATGATGTGGAACGCCAACTGCGATTCGCAGCGGCCGCGCGATCGGGCCGCGTTGTTGCATGATCTGGACGTGTGGGAGCGCACGCTTGGTTCGCGGGCGCCGACGGGATCGCGCGCGGCGAATACGGGGGCGCAGATTCGGGATAAGGGGTTTGATGGGTCGGCGTGGGCTTCGAAGCATGATAACTCGTTTAAGGATTTGATTGCGAGTGCGCGGAGGACGAGGGCGCAGGCGCAGGCCAAGGCTCAGACGAAGCCTGAGGAGGAGAAGAAGGAGGATGAGGAGAAGAAGGAGGGCGAGAAGGAAGGGGTAGCAAAAACAGGGGATGATGTTTCGGAAAGCAGTTCAGGGAAAGAGAAAGGGAAAGGGAAAAAGCGTGAGGTTATTAGCGAGCAGGCATTAGAAGCGGGCATACAACAACAAGAAATAGACGATAGAATGGAAACGGATAACAGGTAGGGAAGGGAGGGTATTTTCATTAAGTTAATTAGTAGTTCAACTACGACGGTTCTGTATACGGTTTCTTTCCCCCGGTCTGTATACAAAGTGTGTATGTCTTTACCATACATCCATGCCATAATGACAACGATCCTGATGCCCCTATTCTCACGAGCCATCTACCTCTTTGACGAGAATTGCTCTCTGTAGTAAACTTTCATCCCACTGTCTCGCTCAGATATTCTAGATCTGCATCGCAGTAAGTTTGTTCGCCGTAGCCGTGACAGGAGTAGGTGTCCGATCCTCCTTGTCTGCGACCGGTTCGCCCGTAGTATTTGGCACTGGACCAAGTTTCTCCAGCTCGGCCAACTTCTGTCTCGTCTCCTCCGCTTCCTCGGCCTCTTTCTTGACGCGATCGGCCTCTGACTGTTCCTCCAACAGAGCCTCGTACTCGTCATCGACCTCGGTCTCGTCCACGTCGGCGACACCGGCAATCAAGTTGCCCACCTCGTCTACCTCGGTGATCTGCTCGCGTAGATCGTCCAACACAGCATCGACACGATCCGCACCACCAACCTGCGCATTCAAACTGCGCAGCACGCCCGTGCTCGACTCCATAACACGGACAAGCTGCACATTATCAGCAGCCTGCTGGATCTTAGCCGCCACATCCTCCAACTGATGCAGAGTCGCATGGCGCGTCGCCAAGTTCTTCTCCGCCATCTTCTTCATCCGGAGCGTCTCCAGGGCCGAGACACGGTTCTTCTTATTAACCATCTCCATCGCCTTCTGGTTCAGCTCGTCTAAACGCCGACTCAGATCCTCCGTCTGGCGCGTCAAGTCCGCCATGAGTTCTTTCAGCGACGCAATCGCCGAGTCCTCTTCCGATATAACGGGAGCCTCAGACGCGTCCTTGATCTTAATCGTATTCCCCTCGGCCACCAACGCCCCTTTATCTCTCGACAAAAACTTCACAAGCACGTCGAAGTCGTTATCGGATAGTTTCTGACCATCTAATAAACTCGTCTCGAACGTCCGGCGGAAATGCGTTTTCGAGAATATCCGTTCGAACGGCGCTATCCGGTGCGTCGTCGCATCGGAAAAGGCCTTCGCAACCACCTCTAGATTCTGCAGAACAACCACCACCTTCCCGTTAGGCATGGCGTCGCCAGGTCCACCCGACAACCCTATCTGCCGTAACGCCCAGCCTGCGATAGCCCACGGTATCTGTCCCCACGATTTGTAGTATATGCTCTGCGTCGCCTTCTGGAACTGTGGTAATGGCATCATCTCCCCGCTGGCTAGTGCTTCCTGCAGCGCCGTGCCTAGAGCTAGGGGACTGCCGAATTGCTTGTTCTCGAGGGCGCGGAGGAGGGCGGTATCGAGCTCGAGGGTTAGGTGGTTTCGTGCATGCGACTTCGAGGGCGCATGTCCGGCTAGGGCCGCGTTGGCCAGGCCGCGATTCCAGGCGGATACATTGGCGGCGAAACCATCTGGGTTCAGGGTGCGTTGTGGACGGAAATCGGAGTAGAGGGCGGGTAGACGGGCTCTGTTGTTGCGCGGATGTTAGAGATTGAGATTGTTTTCGGTAGATGTAAACAAACAGATGCTGGAGAGATAAACGAACTTACTTTCGGAAGTTTGGATCATTTTCTAACAGGTAATCCAATAGCTCGCTCATTTTGAAGATGAGCCGAGCGGATATTCAGGCTTTGATTGGGATGAATGTTGCGGCGGGAGGACCGTGGGCGGGACGTGGGCAGGCAGCCGTGATGGTGTAAGTTGGATTTGGATGAAATGATGTAGTTCAAGTCGAGCCTGAGCGGGAGACAAAGAACCTGTTTTATTCTACAGGGCACTTATGTCTTCTATTCACTGGACGGTTTGCTTACGTGGCACGAGTTGTCGCAGCTTCCAAGGACGGGATTGTTTCGAATTAGCGGAGAAGAGAGAAGAGATCGAAACCTTAATGCGAACAATGACCGATTTGAGGGGAGATCTTGGGAGTGTTGAGGTGCCGGTAGGTAGTGGTCGCGGGCCATGCCACCACCTGACTTGATACGCTAGACACGCTTAAGATAAGGTACTATCTGCTTATCGGATCTTATCAGCGGCACGTGTGGGCTCCGTACGCCGCGGTGCAACCATCAAGGTGCACTGGTAACTCCGTGGATTCGGCACAAGTTCCCGCTCGAGGACCTCCGACTTTTCAGGATGCGGGTTCTGTTTCTAGTGATTCCGCCCGCGTACTACAGGAGCGGCATATGAAAAGTTCACCGTGGGCGAATTCGCATGATGATGGTCTTTTTGTAACATTATTATGCAGACCCGGGAGTCTATGACTTCTATTCGATAGGTATGTTGACAGATATTCGTCGTACGTCTATTGACCACAATCAAGCAGTAAACTGGTAGCCAATGCGGACTTTAGAACATCATATATTCCCTACCGTACATATGCAATTAAAACGCACCATTACGCTCGCTGGATGTCTACAACAAATAGGAGACCACAGAACTCAGCTCGGACGCGCGAGTTGGAGAGATCGACAGAGACCGGTGACCAGCAGAGCTATCTACTCCGTATGTACGCTGTCTTCAGTGCGCAGACAAATTCCTACGATTTGATAGATCCGACATCTGCATGGAAATCAATACTACACATCAAAGTATTGGCAGATACAAACCCCAAGAGTCGACTCATATTCGGGTATGCTGGCGTAACCGGTGTGAGGTGACTGGCGAATCCAGCTTTCGCCATTTCATCCGTTGTGAGCAATCGCTGTCTTGCGTTATTCGCGGCAACCCAAAACAAATTCCAGGCGGTAACATCACGGAGAATCTTTCGGCATCATGCGCCATCATTGCGTTATGTAGGTCGATAGAAAAATAGAAAAACGAACCACGGTTCAAGACGGATCCGAAACTCCGTGAAGCTTGGGCTGATCGGCGCTGTGGAGACTAGCTCATGAGCCGGGAGCCGGTGTGGACCACGGTAAGCGCCCGGAGCCGTCCGGCTTCGGGCTGCCGGCACTACGGAATAGCTGCGGATTGTTCCGAGCGCACGTACGGAGGCCAGGCGCGGGATTTCGTTTCAGGTCGACAGGTACGGCTCATATTCTGGGCGGGAGCGTTTGTCGTTATGATTATGCCGGACAGTTATTCCGTATACTTCACGGGCAGGCGCTCGGCAGGCGCACAACAGATGGATGGTGATCCACTCAAGGCACGGATCGTACCAGATCCTTCAATATTTGCCTTGCTAAGGCAGGCTCCCTCTGAATTGAAGTGCACTCTTCTGCTACCAACCCAGAGGTTCTTCGTACGTAATCCATACGAATGTTGCGCCATGTCTCGATCCTCCTGCGTATGGATGTCTGCTTACTGTACCACGAATGGGCTCTTCCTCCTGTCCGTTAGTAGGACCTTAGCCAAACCCGCCCAGCAACCAATCGGGCCAGGTGCATAGTCCGGGCAGGATGTGACATGCGGTAACAGTTACACTAGGCGTCGACAGTAAATAACTCAGGGACCGCCCGGGGCGCCGGACCGAGGTCTCGCGAGAACGGTTGACCAGCTCTGACTAATGCACTCCTCCGTGAGTCTCTGCATCCTCAGCGATGGGGGCGGGAACGGTTTACTTCTTAATGGAGGTACTAGTATCGAGTATTCCTCCGGCGTGCTGCATAGAAGTCCTACCTTTACTTCGTACCAACAGGATTAGTAGGTCTTCCGTATAGGTAGACATTTCGAGACGTTACCATAGGATTGGAACCCTTCACTGCCTCTGGCACTAAATCCGAGGTTGGTGCTGCTAGAAGGTCGTATCGTATGTTACATTGTTAACGGAGTCAAGCAGATTAACTCCAGAATGTCTACCAAACAGGTACGGCCGTGTCTGACTACTGTAAGGAACCAAGCCTGCCAATTGTTTGGATATGTAGGGTAAATACCTACAGGCATTAACGCGTTACTTATGCAGTTTCCATCCTGTTTGCAAATTAATTCGTTCCACATCTGGATGCATTAAGTCGGAAACGTGCAGGTTTTCAACACAGCTCGATCGTCTGTCCAGTCGGTCGGTCGAGCAACCTACGAGGAAGTAGAAGTAGGTAAGGTAGTCCTGACATCTGTTTACGACGCAGTATGAGGTGGTAGCCATGTCGGCAGATGTCCAGCATGGATGACCTTACAGGCAACAGAAGAAAAAACCCGAGCAGCATTCTGTGGTTAAGAATACTCGTATGTACTCGCATAGGTGGTCGATACACACATGGAGTGGTATGGTAGTACTGTCACCCTGTGAGATAGTACGAGTAGGCAATAAATGATGGCTCACATCGACCTGGTAGGTTGTACAATAGCAGAGGGACATCGTACAAGTAGGTCCTGTTGCCTGCTTTGCGCCGTTCGATATAAATATGACTTCCAGGAATAGGAGCGAGGTGCTACGCAGACCGTATTCTGTCCGAGGTATCAATCCGTAGGCCAAGCTTTGATCAGATGCCAGGAGGCAAGGTACTGGGTAATATTCTGAGGTTCGTACATAATTACTACCGGCAGTTTGACCATCGGCATGAATCCGTGATCCTCCCGACTCCAGGAGTCCACGGTCCTCGACGGTGTGGGAAGACCGTTAGGTGCGCCTACAGTACGAGGTAGAGAGACCCAGGTACGTGCCACCGGTACCTGTCTGAAACCTCTGGGACCGCTCGAAAAAGAAAAAGAGTCGTCGTCGTCAGTCGTCGTCGTCAGTCGTCAGTCGTCGAGGTCAGAACGCGCGGGCCCAGTGCGGACTGAATAAAGACTGGCTGCATTTGGGGGGACAGGACCATGGACGTCATAACGGCTGTTTTTTTCCTCGGGCTTCCAAAAAATTTTCCTCGCGAGCAAGCTGTTTCGGAGGGTTTGCATCAGTCGATGAAGAGTTTCAGTGGACGCTACTGCGTGCACTAGCACGACGGGCGAATCAGAGCGCGCGACGCGAGTTGCTTGCAGGGGAGGCACACGCCCACATGTCGAGGGGCACATGCCACCGGCAGGGATCGTCCGCTGGCCTGGACTTAGCTTCCGGGTTCTCCCATCGCCGTGACCGTTTGTTCGCAGCTACTGCGTGATTGGCCAGGCGGGCAGGCGACCTTGCTGGCCATTGGAGGCTTCCCCACTGACGGTGTCGGCGCGTGCTCTCGAGGCCTTCCGGTTTGTTCTCGCTGGCATGAACTCGACAAGATGAGGGCTGGCCTGCGTATTCCGTAGGTACTTTCATCGTACGGCACCTCGATTCGTCCACTGCAAAATACCTCTCTGCGAAGTACTCGTACCTACCGAAGTGGACTGCATAATTATCCCCAGGTAGGCAGGTATCCGAGGATGCCGGACGAGCGGGCTCTTCCTGTCGGGGCCGTCGTGTCTCGGGGTTTGGCAGGTTGCGAGCGTCTTGGCTGAAGGACATTAGGCAAGTGAGAGAGCGAGTGAGTGACTCATCAGGGCTCAAAGCCTGCCTCCGATGCTTACGAAACAGTGTGCAGTCATGCCGCCTGTAATAGGAAATTGCTTTTTTGATCGGCCAAGTCGTCCAAGTCCAAGCAGTGGACACGCGCGGGATACGGAGCTCTAAGTACCCCGTACTCCGTGCAATTGCTGGTAAATCCGTGCTTGACCTGTTTTGTTCGTGTAAGTGCCGGGGAGTCGCTGGCGATATTAGGCAGGGAGCCCACGGGTTAAATTCTTTGTCGACCTCCCAAAGGTCTTTCTTTAGCAGTTTTGCTCCGCAGTATTCCGTAGATTCGATCTTAACGGTCCTTTTCACTTTGCCTCCTTTTATCTGGCAAAAGATCATCCGCCAGTGCCTAGCACATCTTTGCTTACCTTGGAAACACAAGGAGAGGTCGGTCAGACATGCACGTCAGACTGCCTCTGCGTAGGGTAGACACGATCGTTGAACGACAGGTTGTTATTCATATCTCGATGGCCATCTTATGTGCCTGCCTATCAACCACTGCAAAGCCTGTATAAGCCTCACCGCCTGCTTGGAGGCCGTGTTATTGCCATATTTGCAACTTTGCCAATGTCGATTTCAGTACGAGTACCTACCTAGGTATTGAGGTCCGTAGAAACAAAGCAGCTGGTATTCCGTTGTGTACTTGGAGAAATCCTTTCGAGGTGTCCGAATTTTCTAGATCATTCCAAGTGACCTCGTATGGACGTAATTACCGCTGGAAGCACTCCGATGCTCTAAGTCCGCTAGCGTCCACCCGACTGAAAGTTTCCGGGACCTCGGGGGCACAACGCTGGGGCTAGGGCAATTCTAGGCCACGACGCTGCTGGGCAGTCGAGGGTGCCCTGCACTGCACTGTAACCCGCCAGCTGCGGCGAGTAGGGCCTGCCCAAGTCTTGACCTACCAGCTATTAATCCGGTCAAACTCGCGAATTCCCTCTCCGACGACCTGCTTCTCTCCTACACCATCTCTACTCTGCTCTGCTCTTCTACTCCTCAGTCTGCCAATTCCCAGTATATTCAGTCTAATCCCACAGCCCGAAAGCTAGAATCGTTCAAGACACTGCGCGTTTGTTTGACGGCCACACTGCTGTCAAATGAACCTGCAACGACCTTTCTTGCCTTTCCCCCATGTAAGTCGTCAGTTTGTCGTATGTCTTTGGGACAGTCGTGTGCGCACCATTAGAGCTTGCATCCTTGCCTCGACGATCAACCTATCACCCGGGGGCCATCGTTCCACTCTGAATTGACTTCAATCTTGAGAGTGCGATTGTTAGCTCGCCAGATTGACTCACAGATCAGTCGACTGCTTGGACCCGCGAGCTCGTGGGTTCCCGCGAGAAAATATCGTACATATGCTAACGCTCGTTTTGCGCCTCACACAGTCTCCCTCCCCGTCTGGTGTCCTCTAAATGCCCACTATCTACTCCTCCTTGTACCAGAACTTCATCCGTCAAGGATTAGCGAAATCTTTCACCAATGGCTACGCACAATCTGTCGTTGCCGCCACCCATTCGCATGTCTTAAACAATCCGAACCGTCCTTCTTTCTCTCGCCGTCACAGCCAGCGGGCTGGACGTCTTTCTACCCTCCAACTTCAGAATGCTTTCCATACTTCCAACGCGAATGCTCAGCTCGAGCATCGTTCGGACCGACATGGCGCCGTTGGAAGTCTTGAGGCCTATTTCGAGGCCTTAAAGCTGAAGCAGGATGCCGGCGAAGTCGATCGGGAATGGATTCAGTTCCAGTTTCCCAAGCCCATTGAGTGGAAGCCCGATGCTGAATCGATACTCGAGAATCCCGAGTCGGCCGGACACACTCCGGGCACGCCCGGCCTGGAGAGCCTCCATCTAGGACACAGCGGTGAAGATGCGCCGGTACCCGTCGACGTGGAGGCCGCTTTGGCTCAGATAGATGCGGCCATTGAAAAGGAAATTGAGGTGCGCGAGTTGCGCGAGGCTCTCGAAGAAAGCTCGACAAAGTCTTTGAAAGCCTCGTCTCCTTCTGCCGCGAGTTTGGCCCAGTCTCGTGCTGCGTCGCCTGCCATCGAGGGAACCCCGGTGACGAGCGTCGGTTACAGCCCTACACCTCCCGTCGACTCTCAGTCTCAGAGTTATGCTGATCATCTCACCAAACTCGGTGAGGATAAGCGATATGCTGAAATTCCCGCCGTCTTCGAGGCCATGCTGGTCGCTGACATCAAGCCTACTGCTCCTGCCTACAATGCTCTGTTGATGGCTGCGATCCACATCCCCAGTGAGAAGCATGAGGTGGTCTCCAAAGCATTGGACGTCTATGCTGATATGATGCGGCGCAAGGTAACGCCTAACGCTGACACTTACAGCATCTTGGTTGGTCTTCTGGCGGTTCGATGTATCGAGGTCAACGGTCTAAAGAAGTCTTTGGACGAAAAGCGAGTTCGATTCGGTGGTATGGACGAGCCTGGCAAGTTTATGTTCGCCTCGAATGAGCTGGAACACGCGATTTTGACCGAAGACGACCGGCTTGACTTGGCCTTGAAGCTGTTTAACTCGTCCGTCTCCACGCATCGCGCCAATTATTCGTCGGAAACTTACCACGAGCTCATCTCAGCCTGCGCCCAGGCTAGCCGTGTCGGAGAGATGCTGTCCGTCTTCGAGCACATGGAACTGACCGGTGGTATTCCGTTTGCTGCTACCTTCCCGGCCATGATCACTGCGTTTGCTAAGACTGGCGACTTGGCCAGCGCGGTAGAATGCTACAACGAGTACAAGGATCTTGCAGTCGCCCATGACAGTGGCAAATTCACCCTCAGTGATCGGTTAGATATTCAAGTTTATGCTTCTGTCATCAAAGCGTACGTTGTCAATGACAGGCTCGACGGAGCAATGAAGTTTTACGAGAAGTTGATGGCTTCCTATGGCCTTCGCTCCCATGATATCTACGATGCTGTCGTGAGCGGTGGATTCATCAAGGGTCTCGTATCAAGGGGTTTCTATCATCAGGCTTTGCAGTGGGCTAAGAGCATGCAAGGCGAGACTCAGGCAGCAGTCATGGCCGAGATCGTAACCGCGGCAGCTGATGCCGGTGACCGAGTCACTGCTAGTGAGGCCTTTGCCGGAATCCCTGGCGCATCGTCACTCATTGCTACTCCGGCGATGGCTCTTCTTGCTCTCTGTGTCCGCGAAGGAGACATTCTAGGGGCGTCTACATACTGGCAAATTCTCACTCGTCCCAACATGCAAGTCAATGCCTCATTCATCGAGCCGACAGCCATGTATGCCGTAGCCATGATAGGCTCAGGGCAGGTTGCCCAGGGCTTGACGGAATCTGAGGATATGTTTGGCCGAATTCGCAATGCCGAGACCGACAGTGCCAAGAAGGCCCAGCTTGCTGACGAGGTTGAAGAAGGCGTTAGTTTCATTCTGAACTACATGTCTGTTCGTGGTATTGCCGACCCTCGCGTGGCTTCTGCTGGCAACTTCTATCCCGTTCAATCACCCATTGCGCCCTCGCACCCTCCGACTCCTATGCCGTCTAGCGTAGAGGAAAAGTTTGATCCCTATTCTCACAACACCGACTTCAAGGGCTCCTCCATTATCTCCGACGATTTGGAAGGTGCTCATGGTCGAAAGGGTCCTCGACTTCATGAGGCGCTCGTTCGTTTCCGCAATATGCGTCGAGCTGGTCGTCATCCGAGATACATTACTTATTCTAAGCTGATCTCGGCGGCGGCTCGCGAAGGCAAGAAGAATCTCTGCCACGAGATTCTTTCCGCGGCTCGGACTGATGTTCCTCTTCTGCCCCAATATCCTATTGTTCGTTACGGCTGGTCGTCCATTCTCGATGCTATGGTTGGTGCCTGCCTCACTCTGGGCGATCGCAGTCTGGCTGAGCAGTATCACATGGAGCTTTTGGCTATGGGCGCAGCGCCATCGGCTAACACCTTTGGCCTATACATTACCACCTTGAAGGAGTCTACCAAGACCTTCGACGAGGCTTCGGAAGCCGTCAAGATTTTCCTTCGAGCTAAGGCAGAGGGCGTTGAGCCGTCTTCCTTCTTGTATAACGCCCTCATTGGCAAGCTAGGAAAAGCTCGCCGCATCGATGACTGCTTGTTCTATTTCGGTGAGATGCGCGGACTCGGCATTAAGCCGACCAGTGTGACCTACGGAACGATTGTCAATGCTCTATGCAGAGTAAGCGACGAGGCCTTTGCCGAGGAGCTCTTTGACGAGATGGAGGCTATGCCGAACTACAAGGCCCGGCCTGCTCCCTACAACAGCATGATGCAGTTCTTCCTAACCACCAAGCGCGACAAGTCCAGGGTCCTTGCCTACTACGAGCGTATGAAAGCGAAAGGCATTGCTCCCACGGCGCATACCTTCAAGCTGCTCGTTGATACTCACGCTACTCTTGAGCCCGTCAACATGACAGCCGCGGAAGCCGTCTTGGACATGATCCGATCCTCTGGTCAGCGCCCCGAGCCCGTCCACTATGCCTCCCTTATCCACGCGAGAGGCTGCGTACTTCACGAGATGGAGGATGCGCGTAAGATTTTCGATTCAGTGATGAACGATCCCAGCATCCCAGCGAACGCTTGCGTTTTCCAGGCTCTGTTCGAGGCGATGGTTGCCAACCACCGCGTCAGTGACACTGAGCCTGTGCTCGATCTCATGAAGCAGCGCCGTGTCGAGCTGACTCCTTACATCGCTAACACCCTCATCCACGGCTGGGCTAATGAGAAGAACATCGGCAAGGCAGCATCCATTTACAACAGTGTGAGCTACGAGAATCGCGAGCCCAGCACCTACGAAGCCATGATTCGTGCTTACCTGGCCGTCGAACAACGCGACCACGCTGAGGCCGTGGTTGCCGAGATGCTCTCCAGAGGATACCCTCATGCCGTGGTCAACAAGATCCTGGAGATCCTTGGTGGCGGTGCCATTGAGACGAATGCCACCATTGCTTAAGCTCTCGGCCTTTCGTCACCATTTCCGTCGGTTTTTCTTATTTCTCTAACGCATTTCCTTTGTGCTTGTTTATGCGATACCCCCTGCGTTCGATAAGAATGACTATCATGGTACGGATGCCCGGAAATGGGTCGAACCCGGGAGGGCGAAGGGTTCCGGGGGGCGCGATTCATTTGCTGGTTTTCTTTGTGGCTTTGCGCGGGCGAGGTCCGACCCCCAAGAGCAAGTTTGGCGTTTGGGGGTTGTTATTTCGTCCTTTTCACTAAACGGAAGGGGCTTCGAGCATGGGCATTATTTACCAAGAAAAAGAAAGATTAGCCGGCGTGCTGGTCATAGACAACTCCACTTTCCACGTACAGAAAAGAAGAATTTTGTCGCATTTACAGGATGGGTGGCCAAGGATGGTCAGGAAAAAATGGGCAGGCAAGGAAAGGTCACATTGGGAATCAGGCAAAAAGAGGATTGTCTGATGTCGCCAGCAGTTGATGGATCGCAATGTTGACTTCCTGCTGCTATGATATTAGACGTTTCTAGGCTTTATCTATATTATAAGCCAATTAACAATGTGCTGAGATACATGATTCTGTCGTCGCATTCATCGTGATGTGGTGATCTCTCTTCTGTACTCGTGCGCATTACGGCTATCATCGTTTGTATGTCTTTGAGATATTTCGCATTCCGGAAGACACCTGTAGACCTACTTGTAGGTAACCGTACCTCCATAACAGGTACCTACCTAGGTACTTATTCGAACAGTCCTGCGCACGTTTGAATTGCTGCCTGAATCGGGTGTTCCTACCTAGCATAACGCATGCCACAGCAGCACACCTGCAGTTCAAGATATGTGCCTTCGGAATAGTGCTTTCCGTTTCTCAAACGCTCGTAAAAGGTAGGAAAGGGCCCCGGATTCGTCACGCTTGGTGGTTTTGAAGATTTCTGCCTACGATATGGTAGCTCCCTCCGTCAAGCTACGACCCGACTCAGACGTGCATACCCACAACCGCAATCGAATCTGCAGATATGTATGTAAAGTACCCAAGCCGTACTTACTTGCATTCAAACAACACCACAGACAGACCGTATATTGCAACTTACAAACAACCTCAACAGCAACGAATACCTGCCGTAGGAAAAGCTGGTGTCGCCGCGACTTTCCTTGCGCCGTGCACGAGCCCGTAGCGACGGTCGGCAGCTCGGTGGGTGTCGGTAGGTACCTGCACGTGATACCCGCTATAAAAGCGAGAATTTCCCTGCGACGTTGGATCTGCCCCGGACGGTGCACCATTGATGCACACCTGTCAAAATTAATTTCCCCACTTTCCAAAATTTCTAATTCGCAACACCGCAACTTGCCAATTTCCGTACTTCCCATCTAATCTGTACCTACAAATTTTGCGCAGTTTAATTCGTACCTAAAAAACCATACATCGACAGCTTCATAACTTCAACAAAATGCCACCTGGATGACCTACTTCAAATATCGATGAGTTCCGACATGAAATCACACACTCTTATGAGCTTGGGGTTTCTATACCGGACATACTGGACTCAATAAAACAACAAGGATGCAGAGTCGAAATTCGTACGTTACAACGTCGAATCCGAATCTGGGGGCTTGATCGAAGGGTAATTTTTCACGAATACAGTCAGGACATAATCGATAGAGTGAAGTTCCTGTTCTTTGTACGAGGTTATAAGGATCAGTCTATTCAGACTGATCTCGAGCGATCTGGGTTCAGCGTCAGCCAGCGTACGATACAGGCCGTGAGACTGCGTCATGGCATGAAACGTCGTTATATGAACGATGAAGAGAGGAACGCAGCACTTCAAGCTGCTGCAGATTGGCTGGAGCATCATGTCCAAACCAGTTCTGCCATACGAGGCTTTGGACGAGCATATCTTTATGAATTCATTCGTACGCAGGCTGGCATTGTGGTTGGCAAGAACCGCATATATCAATACTACAAGGAGCGATGGCCAGACTTGGTTCGTCGTCGATCAGAGGTCAACAATTACCACGAAGGAAGATTTGTCGTCCCAGGACCAAACTATCTATGGTGCTTGGATGGTCACATGAAGCTTCAAAAAATGGGGTTTGAGGTCTGTACGAGATAAACCTCTAGACAAGAACACAGCTAATGGTGTCTCATAGATTTATGCTTGTATTGATGCCTACTCTCGTATGATCATTTGGATCTATGTTGGACCATCTGCCTGCACAGCAATTAGTACGCTGAAGCAGTTTCTTCGTACGCTTTCTGGGGCACGGATTCGACCCTTGTTTACGAGAGCAGATATGGGTGTGGAAACAGCCCTCTTTGCCGGGGCACAAGGACTGTTGGCCGAAGCAGGCAGAAGTCGAATCACATACGAGACTGTAAATGGCCAAGAGGAGACTCACCATCAGGGTAACCGGCTGTCGTCTTGTCATATTTGGGGATCCAGTAAACAGAATCAGCGAATCGAGTCCTGGTGGCGCCTTCTTCGTACAGGTTCAACTGATCGATGGGTTCGATTTGCTGAAGAGCTCAGTACCATTGGCTATTTGAACAGTCAAGATGAACGAGATCTTATAGCAGTCTATGCAGTATATGGATCAAGGATTCGTACAGATATTGCTGAGTTCGTACAACTGTGGAATAACCATACGATCAGACGCCAAAAAAATCGACCTCATGTTATTCACGGGCGGCCGACTGAGATCTACGAATCGGCAGAAATCAACTGGGGCATTCCGATTGAAGATGGATCGTATGCAGAGACTCTGCTTCATACGATGTATCAACCATTGGAGGACGTGGAGATTGATGCTTTCGTTACTCAAGAGACGCATCAATGGTGTTGTACGCAGTTGGATGAGATGGGGTTTGATGCACGTCTATATACAGAGGAGGATCACAAACGTCCATATCTTCGTTTTTATCTGGAGCTTCGACGACGTGTACGAGAACACATTGCAGCAGGGGAGACACCATATCTCTCTATCACGCCACATCCCACAGGTGGATATGATGAATACGTACGTATATTTCTCTATGCTATACGAAGCTAACACTGATATAGATGACATTGCTACGTGAGAATATTCTCAGTGAAACCCAAAACCATCTAAATGGTGATCCTATTCCGGACGAGATGTTAGCGGGAATTGATGATGATTACAATCTGGATGAATAGGGGAATCTCATACTAACTTATAAGTTACGTCTATTCACGCCCTTTGTTGATCGGGAGGAACGTCGTACAATATCAGTTGAATCCATTCGAGACCGCTTTGTTCTTGCAGTTTTTTTGGATGTACGAGCTCCACCTGGTGCTGGCTGAGTTCCATTAGGCTTGGACGGCCCAGACGGATGTAGTTCTGATGTTAACAATGAACTCCCTCGTACAGAGCTGTGTAGTGATGCATCATCAGTTGAATGAACCGTCTCATTATTACCTCCATTCTCATCTACTAGCAATTCCGTACTGCTTGATGATGGAGACGACGTCTCTCTAGTTCGCTTAATACCATGTTGTACGGGTGTGTCGTACACAAATCTTTCAAGCTGGATCTGCAATGGGCTACCAGGCTCTGGCTTGATCTGCATATTGGGGGAAATCTTGCGATCCGATTCGTACGCTGTTTCCATTATGCCATGAAACGTCGAATCGTACTCATTGTCGGACACATGTTGTGGGGTTGAATTGCGTGTTGGTATCCGAGGTTTCCAGGCGTGGATTAAAATCGTCGTTCGGGGATGCTTCATAGATTTCGGATGGAAGGGACCCTTTGGTCCAAAGATCTCATCAACCGTACGGGTAAAGGTATCTCCAGACAAATGCCGCAGGGATTTGTGTTTTACAGAATAGATAACCTCCATCTCGTATGGCAAGTCGAATAGATGGACATGCTCCCACTTGACCTTGGGTCGTACAATGCTCTGTAGCCACGACTGTTCGTTCATTGACATATTGTCAGGAGAACAGACATATTCACCAATCGTATATTGACCTACATATAACAGTTAGTGCATAGGTATTATTATGTGACATACGAAGACAACTTACATGCTCGAGTCATATTTTCGTATGTACGTCGACCATCATCATCCACGGATATCGACTCCCATATGTCAACAAATATGGTGATGGCAATCAATGGGGAGCGTACGATCTTTTGAGAGCTTTGTTTCATCGTCTCCAGATCTTGTTGCGATGTTTTCATTGCCTTGTGGATGTGGTCGATTCGTTGATGTGTGGGTACGGTTTTGGTACGAGGAATGGTGTCATCGTCTGTCTTGAAACTGGAACTGGGAAACGTTCTCTTGGGAGGGATTGTACGGCGAGTATCGACATTAAGTCCATGATGTAACGCACTAATTGGTATCACTTGTGAGTTGGCTGATTTTGAGGACGAGGGTTTTATTGAAGAGACAATTGTGTTGTCATCATCATCATCGATCTCAATAGCAGTTGGCCACAGTTGACGACAACCTGGACAGGCGCGGCTGTTCGGAAACTCTCGTCGTATGTCCTCGTGCGTACGAGGAATGGCCCAAATCAGTTGATCAGGACAAAGTCGGCTCATGTAGGCAGGACGAGACATTATGATACTCTGTACGAGACGAGTCGTTGATGATGCAGAACAGTGTACGAATTACAGACAAGTGATTAACAATGAATAATTTGTGTGTGAATTTATATCGTACTTATATTCAACCTAACTATCGATTAGGTTGATCAAGATAACAGATATACCGATTTCCGAATGTGATTAGCGTATACACTATTTTTAGCTGCCATACAGTGCAAACACAGTATAGTAAAACGTTGCGTGGGAAAATGAAGAAAACATTGAGATTGGGTGGATGAACGAAAAGCAGGCGTACAGCAGAAATATTGCGTGGAGAAATAAGGAACGATCAGATGGTGAGCGAGCGACCGAGAGATAAGCGGAACTGGAGAATGTTGCGTGGAAGAACGGGAAAGACATTGGTATTGCGTAGAGGAATGAGAGGTAAGCGGACGATCAGTGAGCGAACGAGAGGCGAGCGGACGATAGGTGCGCGGACGATGGATGCGCGGACGATGGGTGCGTGAATGAGAACAGCGACGACATCGCGTGGAAGAACGTGAGGCGAGCGAACGATGAGTGCGCGAACGAGGACAGCGACGACATCGCGTGGAAGGAGTAGACGAATGGCGATGTCATGAGAATGGAGAAGTATACGGCAGACAACATCGACGGCGAGATTGTAGACCACACGAAACGTAAACAACTCTTAGATTGATTGAGTTACGAAGTTACGAAGTTACGAAGTTGCGCAGTTGCGTAGTTGCGAAGTTGCGAAGTTGCGAACTTGAATTTTGACATGTATGCATCAATGGGCCTCCATAGCCCCGGTCTATGGAGGCCCATTGATGCATACATGTCAAAATTAAAAATCCTAGGTCCCGGGGGCGCTACTCCCTTGTTTTTTGCGATTCAGCCGTAAAAACTGCGATTTGATCAATTAGGCCCCGAACAACGTCGTGTAGGCTTCAAAACCTATTGAAATACAATTGTATGCTCATTTATAGTCCGGCGACATACTTTTTTTAATTGACTAGAAGTTGTTGGTGAATTTGCGAGAGATATCTACAAAAATAACCAATGCGACACGAAGTCCAATTTCTGTAGGCTGACTTTGAACTGTGCCGGGCCGTTAAACATTTAGCGCCCAATACAGTAACACACTAATTATGTGAATTGTCAGACAGTTTGCAGACCGAATCGGTCTGCATAGTTTTATTTGCAGTGTTCGATATCTCAACGGACATCTTTAATACCGACCATACAACAAACGAAGATGTTTGCGAAAACGTATCGTGTATGTTTACAGAATAGTAGATTTCTGCTGATAAATAGCGTCTGTTTCTATCGGACAGCTGTGCAAAGCCGTACTATGTGTGTAAATAAACAGTTGGTTGCTTGACTACGTACTCGTATATGTGGTTGTGCGAATGCGAATCAATGAATCGCAAAAACTAAGAAAGTAGGAAAGTACGGATTTTAATTTTGACATGTATGCATCAATGGTGCACCGTCCCGGTCTCCTCCACTACCTAAAATAGCTGCTCATCGCCAATCAGTGCCGCTCCCATAGGCCATGCACTCCATGCACCATCAGCACGCTACCTACCACCGCGGACTAGCACGTCTTTGACCGCCCAAAAGTTCCTGGGAGAGACAGGAAATTCTGCCGTTTCACCTGAAGTCCCCAGGCGAAACCTCTCCAAACATATGTTCCTCAGCGCCGCAACAAACAATTCGCGAGGATGTCTGACGGTCTGGTTCTGAACTTCGATCTCGGTGCAGATCAACCAGTGAAACGCCAGGTGAAATTCACCGGCGGTCGCTGGAGAGATCGACTCGTCGCACAGCGCAATGCGAACAGAGAAGCCGGCCGTCCAGGTCGCGACAACGACCGGTCTACCGGCTCCAACGCCACGCCAGTATCCACGCATCGGCAAGACCGTAAGTCTTCGCGCCCCGACGATGATGATGCTGGCTATGACAGGCCCGCGAAGAGACAGCGGATGCAAGGCGATTCGCATGGTAATAACCAGAGCAGCAAGTCTGGTGGCGTAACTTCGAGATTGTTTACTGCCAACCCGACACCCAAGACCGTCTTCGAGGAGCCTGTTCAAGATGCGGAGCCTGCAAAGCCCTCTAACGCTCCTTTGCCCGACGCGGCAGAGAACTTTCATGCACTGGGCCTGTCGAGACGCATTGCTCAGCATCTATCTATGAAGCTCGAGATGAAGGCGCCTACTTTGATCCAGAAGAACACTCTGCCTGTACTTCTGAAGAATGACTGGGACGCCTTTCTGCAGGCTCAAACCGGTTCCGGTAAAACCCTGGCTTACCTCTTACCCATCGTTCAGCGCATCATGGCAATGAGCCAGAACGAAGACGGATCAAGTACCGGCGTCCATATCCATCGGGGTTCTGGTCTCTTTGCTATCATCTTGGCTCCGACACGAGAACTATGCAAGCAGATCGCAACTGTGCTGGAAAAAGTGCTGCGCTGTGCACCGTGGATTGTCAGTACCTCTGTGATAGGAGGCGAAAGCAAGAAGTCAGAAAAGGCCCGGCTACGGAAAGGCGTCAATATTCTGGTCGCTACCCCGGGTCGATTGGCCGATCATCTAGACAACACGCAGGTTCTCGACGTTGGCACCGTCAGGTGGCTCATATTGGATGAAGGTGATAGGCTAATGGAGATGGGCTTTGAGGAAGAGCTGAAGAGCATTGTCGGTAAGATACGCAAGGAAGAGTTAAAGAAAACCAACAAGGACGGCGTCACATTCACCACGCTGCCACGACGACGCGTCACCGTCCTTTGCTCGGCCACGATGAAGCGGAATGTCCAGAAGTTGGGAGAGATTAGTTTGAAGGATGCGCTCCACATCACTGGCAGCAAGTCTGATAACGACTATGGGGATGTAGTCGAGGTCGACGAGGCCGTGTTCGCTGCGCCCTCGCAGCTCAAACAAACCTTCCTCGTCGTCCCGGCCAAGTTACGACTCGTCACATTGCTCGCCTTGCTCAAGTCATCGTTTGCCCGCAAAGGGTCCGTCATGAAGGCAGTCGTCTTCATGTCTTGTGCTGACGCGGTTGACTTTCATTTCGATCTGTTACGGTGTGCCGGTCCCGAATCTACGAAATCCGAGGACCCAACACTCTTAACATCTAATACTGTTGCCCACGCCGGCTACATCACATCCCCAGCCAATCTCGACATCTCCTTGGTCAAGTTGCACGGATCCCTCCCCCAGCCGGTCCGTACGTCGACACTCCATGCATTCCGCAAAGCAAGCAATCCTTGTGTCATGATTACCACAGATATCGCGTCGCGAGGACTGGATATTCCAGCTGTCGATCTCGTCATCGAATACGATCCGGCTTTCAGCGTTGATGACCATACTCACCGTATTGGACGAACGGCTCGTGCCGGTCGGTCTGGAAAGGCGGTGCTCTTCATCCAGCCAGGCTGTGAAGAAGGATACATAGAACTGCTCAACTCAACCTCATCGTCAGTTGCTCCTGAATCCTACGAGCCTACACTCAAGAAAGGACTTTCGACTCCTGTCAATTTGCCGAAGCAGGACAGAGCGGCGGAACCGGTGCAGCTTGTGTCAGATAAGCCAACGCCAAACTCCCGCGCCGAAGCGTTGCAACTTCATATCGAGCAGCGTCTCCTCGCTTCCGAGAAAGAAAGCAACAGCAACAACAACAATAAAGATAGCAGCAACAACACTAAGATACTGGACTCAGCTCGTCAAGCATTCCGTTCTCATATCCGTGCGTATGCCACTCACGTGCGCGATGAGCGTAAGTACTTTGATATCACACAGCTCCATCTGGGTCACACGGCGAAGAGTTACGGTCTGAGGGAGGCACCTGGTGGTATCGGAGGTGGTCCATCCAGACGAACGATCAAGGTAGGACAGAAGAAGGGAGGCGATTCGAAGGGTGCTGCAGACAAGGGTGACAAGGATAAGAGAAAGCTGGACAAGGACGATATCCCGGCCGTTGACGATGCTGCGGCTTCTCGCATGCGCATGAAGATGAAGGAGGTAATGAACTCGGCCAGCGAATTCAATATCGGTTAGGTCCGTGATAGAGTCCGCTACCATGGACGATGGGATACAGGGTCGCGGCGATTACGGAAAGGTCATCACAGCTACCTTTGTGGTTGGACCTACGGCTCGCCATTTTCCGACCATAGGCCTATTAATTTTGGAGGTTTCTGAATTCTTAGATGATGGTTCATGAGCAGCAAGATGGCGACCACTCGGCGCTCGGCTTAAGGGGTTGGTTGACCTGCGTATTTGAACCTGTTGGGGGGTATGGATTAGATAAAGAGGGCGATTTTTTTTGGTAGTCCGTAGGACTCGTTCAGCGGCATGAAGCCTGAGCATGGCAATAAATGTTTTTTTTTTTCTACAGAATTCCCGGTGCAACTGAAGTGACAGATATCAATAGAGCTTGTTGGCGTCCGGATTACGGATTACCGGTGGTCTGATCCGTACGGAATTCTGTATTCCGTATCATAATCCGTAATGGATTACGGATTAGCTACCTACGAATTACGAGATGCGCGCATTCGTTATGCTTATACACGGAATACCTCGCTAACCTGGATACACGTGGGGCAGGCAAGTCAGGAAAGGAACGCAGGCCATGGATGTGGGTTGTACCTGCGGAGGATTACATGTACATCGACGTGCTCAATTGGCCCGGTTCCCGAGCGTCTCTCTTAATGCCAAACTCATTCATAAATCCATGGTTTAACGCAGGACCCTCGATGCAGCACACATCCTCCCACAATGCCAGCACGTGAATAGACCAGACGAGACACCAGATACCGGCCTACTACACCACGAATGGCTCTTCGCCTCGTCTGTGCCTACGTAGTACGCAGCTTGTATGCCAGCGCCTAACATTGAAGCAACTCTCTGGGCGACGAGCGACTCCTTCACCTCTTCCGATCTCCAAGCACTCCAAGTCCAATCCCAGATGCGCAGATCAACGCCAACAGGACTTTGTTGACAGAAGCAGGGTCTAGAAACAAGCAGAAGGTATAGGACAAGGGCAAGGTCAAGACAGCATACCGTCACCGGCAGGGCGACCGCGACAACACGTACCAGGCACACACATCTTCCTCGCCGACAGTGACGTTCGGCTCGCCCTAACTCATGCAGTCTTCTGGTCACGATCACAATGCGCCGGCCGAACGCGTCTCGACGCCCCCGATGGCGGCCTCCTCCATCCTGAAGAGTCCCACGAGTCCCCGGAGTCCGCATAGCATGACTCGGCAGTCTCTAGGCAGTGCATTACCGCTTCACCTGTCCATGTCCGACGTCTCTTTACCCTACCGGCGATCACATCCTTCCGCTGCATCTCTCTATGCGTCGACTTTCTCGCCGCCGGGCTCTCGCCCACAGTCACCCAGCGGCAGACCAATGTCTACGCGGACGACAAGTAGTTCGGTGTTCGGTGCGGCACTGAACAATGGCCTGGCCTTGGCTGCAGGCGCCGGCAGCAGTCCTGGCGATCCCCTGAACCTCATTTTGCGGGCTTTCGTACCTCACGTTGCCATATACACTTCAGACGATACGGACGTATTGCTCAAAGAGAAGGGCTTTGACCGCGGATTATGGGAGCTGCTTCGGCCCTTTGGCGAGCGCATACAGGGCAAGGTCATCATTCGTGACAGCACCGGCCAAAGCCGGACCTATGAGGACTACTCGTTACATTTTGTACCTTTTAGTGAGGGTATACTGCATCCTGAATCGAGTCCTGCGGCGCTCAAGAACCCTCAAAGTTCAAGAGTCAACGGAATGGCGGATGGCCCCAGCGAGCCGACGCGGCCTGTGAAGTCGGGTACCTCAATTGCTGCGGTCGAGGCCGTAGTCAACAAGCACCTCAGCTACGCAGAACAGTCGTTCTTTGGCGCCCCCTTCAGTCCTACGAACCATGGTCCCGATATGGACACGCCTTCACCGTACTATGCCTTGTATCTCCGCAGGTTACTCTCAGGCTTGCCATTAAAGCCGCATGAGACGTTTGCACACCCCGTAGCTTGTGTTATGGCGATAAGCTCGCGAAATCAGGCTCCCGTCGAAACCTTGAGGCGTTTATACAGCGAAGCGAGCGTGGAGGACAAACGGTTTCCAAGCTGGGTCGATGGTGGGTTTCTGAGGTACTACGTGCTTGTCCACGATGAGGACAAGGATGACATCACGAGGTCCATGTCTTTCTTCGAGCAAATGAAGCGGAATCTCGGTCTACATTGTCACCTATTGCGTATCAGGGGCACCAGAAGTTTAGCTACGGACGACGACAGTATACCGCTTCCCCGGTGCGACTGGATGTCAGCTGCGGAGGAGTTGGCGGACCTCAGGAAGAGCGAGGACCAAGACTACGAAGACCCTTCCAAGTATATATTCGAATCTGATGCTACTGCCATCCGAACGTTTATTCGCGAGATGGTCACACAGTCCATCATACCCACGATGGAGCGCCACATCTCCGTATGGAACGATCAAGTCGCTTCGAGGCGAAGAGGACTGGCTGGCCGGTTTGTCGGCCTGACCCGCCGCTGGGGTTTTGGTAGTAATTCGCGGTCTTCGGTATCCGGTACTAGCTCCGGGAGCAACTATGATTCTCTTGGTTTCTACCGACCGGACACACCAGAAGCCATCATGCGAAAACTAGCAGATTACGCATTTATGCTGCGAGACTGGAAGTTGGCGTATTCGACCTACGATATTCTACGTGGCGACTTCAATAACGACAAAGCGTGGTTATATCACGCTGCAGCGAATGAAATGGCAGCCCTGAGTCTTCTCATCATGCCACAGAATCTTTCGTCAAAGACACGAGCAGAGACCCTTGATACGTTACTGGAGGCAGCATACTATTCATATCTCACTCGATGTAACGCACCATACGGCGCACTGCGCTGTCTCGCACTCGGGTTGGAACTCTTAAGACTACGGGGAGGTTCAAGCATCGACGACGCTGCTAAGTGGGGAATACGGCTTTTAGAGAGCAAGATCCTCGGCCCGGTTGGCGATGCCCTGATGAAAGAGCGTCTGGCGGTGTGCTATGCATCCAAAGACGGCATGGGATCACAAGCGTGGGGCAGTCGACGGCGTAAGTCGGCTCTATGGAGTGTTCTCGGATCTGAGACGTGGCTTGCCCAATCCAAATATATCCAGGCGCAACGGTGTCTGAACGAGGCGAAGAAGACGTATTCGGACTTGCCGACAGCCCACGGCATCGACAAGTTCAGTCATGCGAGCGCCCTGATGGTCAATATTGGTCAACAACTTAATGAGCATTTGGAACGGGTCGACCAGGAGTTAGCCGGTACCGAGAGTGAGGTGATCGATCAGGAGAGCGAGGCCCTAGATGAAAGGGGACGGCGAGCTAGCTCTTTCGGGATTCCCGGCGGCACGGGGACAAACCTGGAGAGCGCGCCGTTGCGGTCACAGCATGAAGAGGTAGAAGAAAAGGAGAAGAGTACATCGGAGCGGACAGACCAAGCAGAGAAAGATCCAAACGGAGAGAAAGATGACTTCGGCTAACCTAACCCCCATCTGATGGTGTGTGTATTGTAGTGTGGCTATTAGTTTATCATGTCTAGACGAAAGGGGTCGGAGTTCACGATACAAACGGAGCATGTTGGGCTTTGGAATCATACAATGTTTGACTCGGCACGCATGACCTGCTACCCCCATTCGACTTTGCTTTGTTGTTTTCTCTGTCACGTCGTTTGTAGAGCACGTTGCGGATTAGATGGTTTGCATGTTGGAGAGGTATCGAGCGTTTCATGAACCGGCTGGCGTGCTCGCTTGTCCTCTGAGATCCCTAGATGAAACGAATTTCTACATGTTTGATGTCTTGCTTTCGAGACGGTAGGTATGCTCTCGTGATATACCAATCAGATTGGTACCTATCATGTAATGGAAACGAAGCCGTTGTCTGTTTATGTTTGCAACCTCCCTCTCCTGAATCCCGTGACGAAAAGAATCTCATCGTGTAGGTTAGAAGTGATCTGGTTCACATCCACAAGACATAAAGGTAGCACCTACCTACACGATCCATCCATCTCCCATCCAACTCCAACCGACACAAAATCTAGACCCCCTTCTTTTCCCTGCCGCGATATATCCTCCGTCTTCGTGTCTTCATTCCAACTGCTCGACCCCTTACAATCTCCGGACACAGAACCTCGTTTCCGGCCGTTCGGCTTGGCCTTGCTCGTCCGGTTTGGAAAGACCCACTACAGCTCTGTCCCTGGCTTAGGACTAGCCCTATACGGTCTGCGTGCCCTGTTCGCTCTCTCTCCTGCTTGGAGTCTTCGTTCCTGCACCCTTTGTTTCACCCCATGGCGCATCTGATGCAATGGGAGGCCAAGCCCGACTTGAGCTGTGCCGCCGAGTGAGGCCATGGTACGCCAAAGGTCCAGGCATCTGCCAATAGAACCATCAACCAAGATCATGTATACGTGCCCCGCCTTCGAGGTGATCTGGGTCAAAGGATCTTTCGATGGCGTGCTAATCGAAGTGTTCCTGATCTCTGCCGAACTCTGGGCACGAGAGCATTGCGTGAGTCTCCTTGATCCCGACTCATTTGCGGCCGCTTATATATTATATTAGGGCCATGTGATCGTTGAACGGCAACAAAGGGTTGTTGGCTCCGCACGCGCGGCATGATGATCTCTGTTTCCCTGGGACAGCGACTTGGCAGGACGATACGACCATGGAAGACATGATGAGGGCACTACTGCTGGCAAAGCCAAAGAAGGTCTCATCAGATGATAAGCACGAATACATTCACTCTCATACGGCCGAAGAGGAACTGGATCACCTATATAGCCCGTACCTCGATCCTGCCGAAGACGAGACAGCTTGTAAAGCACAGAGATCTCAGAGGCACAAAGTCCGCAGATCTCAAGATTGAATTCTGTCCGTCCGTCTGAAGCTCTTGCTTATATATATACCACCACTACACTTTTCGCGTCCCTCATCGCGATACAGATACCCTCGCCAAAGACAGTGAATTAATATAGCTGGTCCGTGATGATGGGCCTCTCCGTTTCGCCTTCGTCGCCCCTGGCTCCTCAGGTACCTGTCACCCTTCAGAGACGATACTACATACACTACATATATACTAGGGACAAAATGGACGTGATTGTCGTCGATATCCTAGCCAAGGCAACCATGACTACATCCCAAGGATCCCCCAGGGCTTCTTCAGTCGCTTTCGCCCGAGGTTAGGCCCGGCCCGGTTGGTGAAAAAGGACTACCAGATGAACTCATTGTTCATGAGCTAGAATCGCCTCGCGGCAATACGAGCTTCAAAGGACCTCATGAACGGTCCGCTCTTCTCGTGAAGTCCACCATCCTCCTAGTCTTCTCCATGTCACCAACAGACTTAAGCCCGTCTAGCGCCAGACGCAGGGCAGAAGAGGGTCATATGACCACGGCCAAACCCTTTCGTCACGCTCATTGCTGGTGACTTCAAGGTTGATCCAAACATCACCAACCCGTAGGTCTGCGGGCGGGATTGTACGAATGGGTTGCCGAGAAGCCTAAGCACAATAGCCCGATTCACCGAGAAGGGAATCACGGGTGTTATAAAAGTGTTCAGCAAACTTGGTTCCCAGCCAACGTGGACAGAGCGTGGACTTTCGACGGACCCTAGACGGGAACGGAGAGCCTATACCTGCGGTCACCAAGTTAGGTCGTATAGAAGCAGGACCCGGCATAACAAAGGCGATGAAAATGCGCAGATGCTTGAGTCCACAGCACCTCCTGTAAAGCTCTGCGTGTCGTCCGACGTTTACATCTTAACACGTCAACGGACCAGGGCATGATCAAGGAAGTCATGTAGGCCCTACCCGCCCGCAGTCTATTCACAAGACACAGGGATAGACGGAGCTCGTAATGCATCTGACGGGGGGCTCGCTGCTTGCGGGCCTCCCTGAGTGTCATAAGTCCAGGGGAGTCGTCTCTGCCGCCCAATGACATGGCAACGTTCCTCCAAAAAGAGCGCGTCTCTTGCCGGAGGAGAGCGGCCTAGCACGTCCTGAGCTTCCCGACATGGGCCAAATCAAACCCGGTGGATCATCCAGTCAACTCACATGGGCCGGTGAAAAGGAAAGGACCAGATTTCAAATGGGTCTTGGGCTTGTTGCTGCCGGACTCGAAGACCTCTTGCCGTGCCAGCGCTGCAAAAGCGTGCCCCGCGCTGTGAATGCAGTGATGAAGATATGTGGGATATCTTTGCGTTCCTCGATCGGGCACAGCTATGTGCCGACAAGTCAGGTCTGGAGCAATTGGAGGTCTGATTGGGACCCATGTTGTGCCAATTGCAAGGACTCCGGAAAGAAGCGCGAGACAGGAAGCTATCTGGGGAGTCGTCTTCGTTAGATCCTGTACCTGCTCCACGCCCCCTCCTGCGCAATACCAGCAACCAAGCCTGGCGAGGCCATGGTGGATGATAGACCCGACTGACCTGGAATGTCGGCATGGGGAATGTCGTCCGCGGTATGCATGGGCGTTTCACGACGTGTGCATGACCCCCGATGATGCCGCCCAAGGGCAAAATCAGGGAGTTTCATCGGCATCGATCTCACTGCTTGTCTGTCTCGGCAGTGAGGCTTTTGAGCTAGCGGAGTGTTGTTTACCCAGCAAGCAGGAAAACCCAGTCCTAGGTGCCGCCCCTTTAGTTTGGCGGACGAACACTGCCCCTTCTGGCGGTTTATATAGATACGACGCCGTCCGGGATAATTGGACGGAAATATGCGTCGATGATGTACCGATCGACTCTCATCCGATCTCGTGAACATGCAGACCCAGACCCAGGAATGATGGGCTGTCTGTGGGAGGCTCAATCTCCAAGGCACTTCGCACCGATGATGATCCCGCAGCTTGAAATGCCTGCCCCAGAAGACCGGACACATTACTGTAACGACGACACATCCCGTCGCCGAGAGACCAGCCTACTCCGGAAAAGGCCCTGACGGCTCCCAGAGAACCGTCAGGTCGTGAGCTGGCAACGCACTCTCGCAACATGTATTGCTGACAATACAGAGGGCACTGTGTGTGTTTTTGGCGCTGGTTTCTTGAGCCTGCTGCCGGGTTCTTTCTGTCCACCATATAAATATATATGTCGCAAATACACCTGCGCACATCATCTTATATACAAGAACTCCTTCCCATCCCCCTTTCTCGACAAGGGACATTACCGACTACACTGCAGATGTAGACTGCTCCCACGACGGGTTGAAATACTCCTCGAAAGCGAGCAGTAGAGATTCAACGCACGCGCGGTCCCCCCCCCCCCCCCCCCCCTTCTGCTGAAAACGGCACTACCCAAAGGCATGGGGTGGAACACGTATGGCGCATGGTACATCTCGCGCCCATAATTCCCAAATAGGGGGGAAGCGACAATGACAGCAGCGAAGATGTGTCCCTTTTTCCGCTGAGAACTTGTTAGAACCATACCAGCGGCCCAAGCACAGCGCTCATATATATAGAGACCGGAATTTAAGCTTAAGTCGCTGTTCGATATCAACGGCAGCGCTCATCCCGAATTCATACAAGCAGATGCGCCTCTTTGGCAGTGGTGTCGTTGAATAAGCTCGACCACCTACGCCTGGTCCCTGGTCCCTTGATCGGCACACTTCCAGACGCGAAGTTCACGTCCGAATTCTGGAAAGGGATGTGGAAAGCACTGGGGACCCGTTCTGCTAATGACGACAGCATACCACTCCCCAAGGGGACGGACTGTCGGAACGAAAAAACCAGATAGCCGAGGTACGCTATCTGGCATCATGCCGTTCGGGAGCTTTGTCCACGTCAACAAATGGAACTCAACTTTGACTACGGGACATCGTCAGTCAAGTTATCGAAGTCTGGGCAGTATACACGATCTAATCACAGATTACACCTGGCAGAATGCGCCGGCCAAATATATAATGATATGAAATCGCCAATTGACCGCCGTGCCGAAACGGCCCCAAACCAAAGGAAGGGGGGTGGAGCTGACGGACCAGATATACTCGTAACTAGAATCGTCTTCAAGGCTTGTCGGCCGACTCGCGTACAGAAAGTGGGTTAACCCATCTGATTGACGTCGGAAGGAACTATACCTACCACACCAGCGGTGAAAAATCGCCACTACAGGACATCACGGCGGCGCGAGCGAAGGATGGAACATGGATAAATCTGCAGAATGTGTATCCTCGGTTGCGAAAGCCGTCTACCGGGACCACGGCTGAGTGCCCGGGGCCAACTGTTCGACGTCGAGCGACCGGGGCGGGGAGCAAACCAACAAGGCACACCGTACACCATGTCTTCATCCAAGACTGGGTGCATTGCTACCCCGACAAATCGGCGGTGGTCGGTCGCCTATCGAGCCACCAGCAAGAAACCTGCTAAGTCAAGTCTTTTTCTTTAGGAGACCGGCAGGTACGGTGCTATAGCAAGACGGAACCAGATGACTTGCATTCAAGGCATGGTGCATACGGAGATGCCCGGTTCCGATGGCCAATACTGTAGCCGTAGTGCGAGAGACACCCAATGCAACGAATTGGCACGACAAATTCAGTGACCGAGCTGACGGCGCTCTGCTTGAGAGCGAGTCCAACCCACAAGTGACGGTGCGCTGGCGCTGAATCCGGAGTCAGGTTCTATGGCGCCTAAGGTCTCTTCCTCAGCACCTCAACCTGTAACCGTGCTACTGTCGCTCTTGCGCTTCTATATACATACACAGCACGAACATGAAAGGTACACCTCCGGGGTTCGGGAACTTGGCTGACCTACCCGGTACCCGGTCCGGGGGAACATAGCCAAGATGTGCCAAAACATACATCGCCCGTGCCCAGGAACCTGTACACTTGGCCCCTTTTTTCTCTTTTAGGAGCAAACTAAGCGCGAGCGACGAAACCTCGAGAGACGTTTGCTCCAAGAGCGGACAGGGCACGGAGACTTCGTCCCCCACCACAGGCGGTTTGGGTCACCTTGGATCCTAGGTGCGGCTCTGCGACTGTATCGCGGAGATCGATTGGCGGTTCCAAACCCCGCGCCCTATCGAGCCCTCCGGGGAGTTGCAGTAGACGAATTACAGGAAGCTGTGGTGGGACCGGCTGCGGCGGCGGAACACGTCGTCGTCGCAGACTGAGCTTTATTCGAGTCGTTGGAAGTCTGGTGGCCGGTCACTGATTCCTACACCCCCACGACAATGAGAGAAGACACTGTTCATGCAAGTGGGCGCATCGCAGGAGCATGGGCCGACATAATGCTGTTCGAACTGCGAGATGGGGTAACACGTGGGAGTCTGGCAGGAAGGGATTTCCCAACGCACAGGTCCTCCCGATAATGTTTCTGAGCAGATGTCTGTTTCAGCCGGAGCTGAGGTATGGCCCATCAGACATGAAGATAACGTGCGTCGTGCTCAGAACCAGCATCGAAGAATGTCGTGAACATGTCTGGGTATAGGCGGACGGCCAGACATGAACCACGACAGGGCGAAGCGCGCCATCCATATATATGGACTTTTCTCTCCCCCGTTTGCCAGCGGTAGACGCGTTGAGCCGTCAGTCTTAGATAGATAGGTCTAGATAGGTCACAGCGGGGGGCCGGCCTGGTTCTCATGCCGCGGTTTCCCCTCCGATGACGATGATTTTACCCACTCTCTCTCTCACACACACACACTCTCCATAGTGAATAATATTTCCTACACCTTGAAAAGGCACCTGAAGCCTTGCCTCTTCGTGCTTTCTTGGTGCCTTTTTGAAACTCCTGATAGACACGCCTTTATGCTGCATGGGGGCAAATCGCAAGGGGATGGTGCAGTTACGGTCATCTTCCTCCCAGATAGAAGATCATGACTACACAACCTACCGAATGTTTTTGAGTATTGTCTCATCGTAGTTCTTTTAGTGCTTTCTCGCACCAATATGGCCTGCTGGGTTACGGACGCCAGGCGTGTGTAGCGTAGGTAGCTGTTCTCTTGTATCTCTCTCTGCTCGTTTGTTGTCGACGTAGCCTCCACGATAGTGCTTTAGATGCCTGCTCATACCGATACTACTCCCTCAATAGGAAGTCGAACTTCTTTCATACATAATCCGTACGGAATATGCTGCCACTGCAGCAAATGATTCGCGTTGGTCCCACTTTGGACGGCGCAGGTAGTCCTTTCGTTTGCGAAGAGAAAAGTGCACTACATGTCCTGAAGAAGCCCAGAAAGTCAAGATGCTGCCATGATAGTGAATGGTCACCAGCGTAAAGGTTAGTTTTCTTGTCCGTTGACAAAGCCGGGAGGATCGTGAGCGCCAGGAAGCTAACCGCCATCATCAAGTCGATATGCCCGAATCATCACATCACATAGGTACTCCGTGACCAGCGCGATTTTGCACAGGATGGTTCCGGAATTAGTATACGGAGTGATGGATCAGCTTCGACGGAATGCTTTATAATAGACATGCGCGTGGATGAATTTCACGGGATCGTGGCAGCACATCATGGCAGCACGTGCAGGCAGCATGAGCGGCATAGCCTGTGCATGATGCACGACGCGTGATTTGTCTGATCAAGCCGGATGGAATACGGATCACCGTTATCGAGACGGTCAGATGGTCGTGGACGGACTGCTGATGCTGATGCCGACGCTGATGCTGATGTCATTTCCGAGATGGGCACGCAATGCGGTTCACAAGCCAATCGTGCTCGGTCCTGGCACACATGATCACTCGATACGCCGATTCAGCGCTAGGTCCTGCGCCGGCTATACGGAATGCAGACTGGAGCTAGCGGTATTCCGTAAATATACGGGACAAGATTGACAAATGCGCAGAAACGAGGGCCGAACGGTGAACGTGATTGAATGATTAGACGGGGCTTTCGAGTCTCGATTTCCAGCGAGTCTCGCTATTCCGTATCAGGGCGTCCTTTCAGCCCGATAACCCGTACGGCTTGTCGTTACGTACTAATTAGAAGATAGTCTGTCCGGGGTAATCGGAACCGACCTAAAGTAGGCACGGATTAGAGCTGGAGCTGAAGGCTAGCTAGCCGTGAGCCTGGGGGCGCGAGGGTGAGGGTGAGAGTGAGAGCGTGAGACTGTGAGACTGTGCCCCTAGTGGAAATACTACGTCCGGGGCCGGAGGTCACGGGAGATGGGCATGGCGACGACGAAGCGCACTAGTCCCTGGTAAGCTATCAAGTACCAAACATGCACTCGTATGCATTCCGTATTCCTCAGGCATTCTGCGAGCCCGCTTCGTCGGCATGCGCATTAGTGTCGGCGGGCTAGAGCAGACGTACATTATCATCGCCAACCGCAATCTGTATCTCGTCTGCGTACCTACATAGGTGTGCAGTAGGAGATTAAATAGTCCATGTAAGTGCAGTGTGCTGCGTCGTCGTGTACTCGTAGATATGTACGTATCGTATTAATAGGTATGTAGCGAGATTGTGTGTAGATACGAGTACTCGTAGATATTGAATCCGATCGGAGTGCCCCTTGCAGATGCCATGCAAGTTATCATAGGGCGATAAGTACTCGTAAGAAGGGGAAGTCGAAGAGAAAGTACTGTGCTTGGCCATGGATCCGGAATAGCGTGGTATGATTCATTAAGACCGGCTTCGAACTTGTTCGATCTGTTCTAGAAACTGGAATAAGCCATGGTCCGGCTACGAACGGCAGCGCGAGTTTCACGTTCAGGTTTAAGGCCGAGCCGAAGTGACTCTGGCGTGGATGAATAACAGAGACTCATTATGATTCACTCGCCATCATCCGTGCTAATACTTCGTAATCCTCGAGACCCGGTCAGTCGGTGACTAACAATACCTGGTAGAAGCACATTAATACAACAATCCTGACCTATGCAAGTAAAGCAGCAGTTACGAGTAGTAGTACGTACTCACGGATTAATACATCCTGTATTATCATCCCGTAGACGCCCGGCTCTGCCTTCGGTCAAGTGGTCGACGGGGCCAGCTGAACGGGAATCCTGATATCATCCCCTCCCTCCTTTACCCCGTGGAGGAGTCATGGAGAGAACCAACAGGCGTCCATCAAGGCCACCACAGCCTACTTCTCTCGGCGCTTATTGGCCATCACCATCGGCCATCACATTCGCATGATGGATTGCGTCCAAGTTCCAACGGCTGATCGCCCGCTATGCGCAAAGAACGCAGGGAACGCAGGGAATCGTAGGCGCCCATAAACCATTATTGCGGAGTACATAACGCGCAACGAGCGTCTCTTTCGTCGGAGTTCGTACTCTGCACTAGGAATCGGCTATGAAGTGTACAAGGACGGATGGCCGAGATGTCTCGTGCGCTAGTCCCGCATAACATTGTCTCCGTTGCATACAGTGCACTGCACCGTATGTCAGTCGAGATAGGGGCCATAGTCCGGGGATACCGTTTTGCTGAGGCGTGGCAGAGCATGGCAGAGCATGGCAGGCATGGCTCTACGAGTGTGATGGGTAAGTTTATGTTCTTGGCACGTACCGCGGGTCAACCATGGATCGATTTGGGCGGAACGCAGGTAACTTCCGTACTCAACTGGAAGGCGACGACGATGTATCTATGGGGCCAGCCACCAAACGCACTAAAAAGCTACGTGATCGACAACATAAACTTTTGCCTGGTACCTCGTAGATACGGAGAGGGTTCTTAAGATAGGGAATCTACCGGTAGTGTTCGCTGCTAGGCCGGTGCACGGAGGAGGAGCCACACGCAGAAGTCTGGGGAAGCAGAGATGCCGCCGAATCAACTGGGCCGATTACGCTAGGAACTCCCACTTTATCCGTCCAAGTGCTTGTGGTCGTACACTCTCCCCGTCTGAGCCAGCAGTCTCCAGTTCTGCAGTCTGCTCTTTCCAGATGAGATCAAAGCCCCCCTGCTCTTACTTGATCCGTTATCATTCGTAAGAGTCATCCGAGTTTATTCGTCTCTTAGCGCGCTGGTTGCCTTAGTAATCGCCTCCTATACACGACATGGCTCGCTGGGAATACAGTACGAGAGTCTATTCCGGACGCGGAAGACGTCACCTATAGACAGGCCCACCCGTCTAGGAACTAGCACGCTACCTAAGTTATATAGTGCACCCCCTACCAGCCTATAGTAGCGAATAGGTACCTCGCACTAGGCCGGAGTCGTCATTCGCTATCGATAAGTCAGCAACACACTGTGCACGCGGTGCTGAGCATCGCCATTCGCTTATCGCGATAGTCGGTCTACGAGTACAGTCTGCCTGCCTGCTTTGGCCCTCGGGTACGTTCCTCCAGCTGCCTTCTCAGTCCGAGAACAGCCTCCCGACTCCTTCGATCTGAGTCACACGGCCTGATAAGCAAGCAACCACAAGCCCCTTTGTCGGTACTGAGTGACTTCGTTACTACTGACACTTGCACTTGCACTTACACCCTATCTCGGGCTATCTCAGGCTATCTCTGACTGTTCTATCCATCGCTCCCATGCTAGGGCCCGTAGTGACAGTCCTCTACTAACGCTGCAAGTGCAATCCCTACCCTGCCCGCCCTCCTCCTCGGTAGTCCGTCTCGACTGCTTCCTGCTTCTTATCTTCCGTCTCCTCTTGCCTCCCGTCCTTAAAAGGGAATCCTCCTCTTTACTTGCGTCACTCACTCGACATTGCATCTTGTATCTCCCAACTCGCCTGCCCTCTCCTTTCAAACAAACGGAAACAAAGCAAACAACGCAAAGCTGCTTCTCGTTTCTCCCTTTCACCACCAGCATTCAGCTATCAGTCACCAGCCAACCGGCCAAGATCGTCCATCTATTCTTATCTGAGATCCCTCTCAACCCCGTCCGTCATCTGCTTGCGTGATTCAGATCCCTTCTGGTGCCATCTCCCGCATTCTTCCGACCTCCCCTTCCAGCAAGACTCGCTCTCCCAGCATTCTATACTTATAATCTTATCCTCTTCATCTTCATCGTCTTCTCGCCCCTCCTTGTAACCTATATACCACGCACTCCGGCGATCATACGTCATACCGTTTGCTCGACTTGCATCGCGTCCTGTTCGAGCACTGCTCTCCGTTTGACTGCACATAACTCTGTCGAACCTGTACCATAATACTACCACAATCACAATGGCTGCTGAACAGGCCAGAGATTTGCGAAGCGTCTCTTACGACTCCAAGCGCGCCAAGGACCACACCCACAAGTGGGCACGGGGCAACCGGCCGTCTCCCGGTGTCGTGTACAGATGGCACGACTGGACTGGTAGTGAGGAGCAACAGGCCAAGGTTCGGCCTGAGAGAGTGCCAGGGTGAGTCGAGTGCCCTCTTGAATGTAGATGCTTCCATCGTACTAACAAACAAACAGCAACACCATGAAGCACGTACGATCGCCCAACGTCAACAAGCCCTGCATCGGCAACTTCGGGGGTTACAGATTCCCCCGAGGCCACTTGCAACACAAGGCTAATGCCCTGGTCGAGTTGAAAGACCCTTCCAATATGTCTCGGTCCCTGCACGAGCTGCTCCCCTCTTCCTGCACTCGGCGGAGGCAAAGCGTAACAGACGACATCCTATACAGCTTCGATGAGACGGAGAGTCCTGGAAAGCCGCTGTCGCTTGAAGTCTTCGTCAAGACCAACACAAGGGAGACGGAGAAGTTCGTCGAGAAGGAGTACGAGATCTTGGACTACAACGGCGACGCTGTCAAGGGTCGTAAGGCTCTCAAGGACGTGCATCGCGGCAAGATAATGGCTCGGCCCGAAGAGGAAACGATTGTCGAAGACGAAGGCTTCGAACTCGTGTAGGCAGTCGACGACTAGAGGGTGACTCGATCCGTATGGTATCGTCGCTTCATCGTCCATGCCAACCTCGGGTCATCGAGTCTTCCCCACCTTTCCATATCCACTGCCACACTTGCATTTACGGTCCAGGTCCCGAACGGTCGGGTCTTCTGTTTTGGTTAGCGGGGCGTTTTCACATGCTTTCCTTCTTCACCTTGGGTTGTGTCCTATGATGACCGCACCGGATGTGCGTGCACTGTTTTATTATTATTATTATTTTTTGGCTGTCGGTCGCATCGGCGAATGCAGACAGACGCTCCATATTAGATTATCGTCGCATCACTGCAGACGCTCACGGCTCATGGTTCCCATGGCCATGTCTCATAATGTTTTTGCTAGCCGCCTTGAGCAGCGAAGCTCTTAAGACGGCGTCGAGCCTAACTCGGGCCCGAGTTTACGAAATCGGTTTGGTCGGAGAAGGATGGCTCGGCGCGTTTCCAGGTCTGGGACGGCGCTTTTCAGACATGATGATTCCATGATGTGGTTACGGCTAGGGACTTCTTAGGTTGCTGTCCTTCGCGAAAGATAGTAATGGACGGTTCCTGGATAGTTATAGCTGTCAAATAGGTGTAATACCGCAAGACTGTTGCACTTGTATTCTTGACATGGCATGGTTAGGTACCTACCTATGAGAATGAGGAGCTCCTCGAGAAAAAAAGAGGAGAAATCAATCAACCAATTTGAGAATGCAACGCAATGCTCCTTGTGGGATGGCATGTGGCCCGTGCGTGGTTGTAGGACCGGATTGGTCGGTCGGGTGGAGAGACAACAGAGACAACCAGCTGGATTCTTATCTTGTTCTCAACCTGACTCTCAATTAAGCATATCAACAAAGACACAAGAATTCACGTAGGTACTATGAAATACTGTAAATTGGTATTTATTCGATTTCAAATAGAACAGTTATTGGGGAAGATTTGGCGGAAGGGTTTGTATGCAACGTGCCGATATCTAACAGGGTGTCTACCGACTGACTTACACGCCGGCTTCCTACGTTTACCGATATGGTGATAGATGTCGGTACGCGATTCAGTGCGTATCTACCCCCTGTTGTCTGTCTCACTCCTGTGTTGGGGTTCTTTATGGAGTGATTGACTTGTGATGGATAGTGGTTGGCTTGGCGTATGGATTGGACCTCAGTCCTCTGGGTGCTGTGTGAATAAGTGAAAGTTGATGAGAGAGGGACGCATGTTCACGACGGCTGAACGTGTTTATTATCTGTTTATCCTATGATTCACGACTCATGGCTCGCTTCGACCGCGTCTGATCCAGGGGTATTGGTGTGATACGCTGTGTTTTTTCGTGATTCACAATCTGGCTTTAGGGGCTCCTCGAGGATACACCTCGTAAGAATTAATTGCACTTCGCCTTTGAACGGCTGCAATGCACAATGCAGTCACCGTTCACCAGATATCGCATCGGGGACTACGCGTTCTCATTGCTTTGGCCTCAGATGAGAGGTATGGCTTCGTAGGTGGAATGCACCAGATCATCTGGCACCAATGACTTTGGGTCCCGTGGAACGTCTCGAAGGGGGTCGGATGGGGCTTTACCTGATGGTGGATATCATCTGGATTTAAATCAGGGCGATGTGCGGTGCACGGTCCGATCCGGTCTGCTGTGGCTCACGACGGGATGGAGACATCGGTGCGGTATCAAGGTGCGATCCGGTGCTGCGGTACCGTCGTGAATGTCGTGAGGATGCCGGAGTCGGGCTGATCGGGCGCGATGGTCTGGAGGGAGAGGTGGTGATTGTAGGATGCAAGGATGAGGCGAGTTTATTCGAGGTGTGAGTGCGCCCCGTTTCTACTTCGTTTCAGATGAAGAGGTCCCTTAAAAGGAGAAACGAATACAAGTGAACGTGCCTTCGAGCGCGCGAAGGAAATCCTTAAGACATGAAAATAGGCTTTCCCATGCGGAACTTTCAATACTTGTCCATCAGGGGGCTTGAGGACATTATAGTCCCGATGCATCATGGCACTTCGACGTATTTTGGATGCTTATAGTTGCCTGGAGCTAGAGCTGAATCTGGAGTTTGTCCACGACATGGTTCGAGTAGAGCCGGTGATCGAGTCAAATTTTGAAGAATGAAGGTTCGTGACGATGTCCTAAATCCTGGGTTCCATAGGTATCTTCAAGATCGGTCGGTGTGAGAGTCTGATATCTAGACGGAGGTTGGGAGTGAATTAGAACAAGATATGGGGAAAGAAGATCCTATGCATACGGATCGTTGGGGGCTTTGTACTCCTTTCCCAGATCCTACCCTATTAGTTTCCAATATGTAATGGTGTTAACTCAACTCTACTCCCAAGTGCCCATCAATTGACTAACTACCTGTATCGTCACGACTCCACGAGAACCATCTCGACCTATCCATTACCCGAGGGCCTTCAAGTACGCTTTAGGCGTATTAGCGACGATCCAATCACCCAGGTATACGTAGTTCAACCATGTTTGGCCGACAAGTCAAGCAGGTCAAGGTCGGCATGGATGGTGACAATGTCTCATCTACCTACAGATCAACAACGATCAACTGCATCTGACAGCTCGGCTGTGCAAGGTCATTGGTATACTCCCCTCTGTCTCACGTGTCGTCAATCATGCCAAGTCACCATCAAAACCAATAGGACGGGCATCCGAGGGCCGAACATCTACAACATCTGAGACAACATCCTCCTTCAGCAACGGAAGTAGCTGGATGTGAGACATTGGGGCATCACGACCTCAAGCTTTGACAGCACCTCATGGTCTGTAGGTTGAATATTTCTTGAATTGATTCTGGTATCTAAAACGGCCCCTATTCTCACCGCGAGGCACCCTAACCTCTTAAGAGAGCCCCTGATGCTCCTGGTGTGATGTATTCCTCCGATGTGTGAAGTCGCACGGGTATCCTTCTCCGTCCGCAAAACCTAACAGGACGGCATGTTCCGTGCCGATGAATGCTATAAACAGGCGTACTTTTCGAACCATCATGTCTCATTATCCATACGTTTGCTGGATCGTGAATGACTTCGAGTCTCTCACGTCCAGATATGCTCGATGCAGCGACAATGGGGAATCATCCTGAACTCCGAGGCTGGAAAGGGGCACATTGGCTATTCCATGCCTCGTCGCAGACTTTCCTCATGAGCCGCCGCGGTGCGTTCCGGCCTGTATAGAGCTCAAAGGCTTCCATGGCCATCTCGCATACTACCTCGAGTCCGTCGATGAGGACCCA
This sequence comes from Xylariaceae sp. X167, assembly GCA_028637775.1. Taxonomy (NCBI): domain Eukaryota; kingdom Fungi; phylum Ascomycota; class Sordariomycetes; order Xylariales; family Xylariaceae; species Xylariaceae sp. X167. The sequence goes on from JAJFDK010000097.1 coordinate 96,688, forward strand.
TAGGGTGTTTCCGTCCTCGCGCATCTTCCGTATTTGGATAATGAGAGGGGTGATGAGAGGTTCGTATGCCAGCTGGATTTCATCACTTTAGTTCAGTTGAATTAATCGACATCAGGATCAGATGGACTTACCTCTATTACTACACCTCCGGTAGGACTCCGTAGCCACTGAGATGGCATTCTGAAATCCACAGCAGGTTCATCGTCGATACCAAGAGAAGGAATACATGATAGGATAATGGTCGGTTGTTGATACCCCTCCGGCCAAGGATCGTTCGCATTTTCTATAACGGAACATATCTGGTCTGTCGGTCGCCGGACAAGCTCGTGCTCTCTGGCATATCTATTGAAATGTGTCGCAACATCGTATGCCTTCGACTTAGTGCGGTTGTGTATGAATATGTTCCGGCAGCCGAGCTTGATCAATGCGTAGATGGCAGCACGTGCCATGCCACCAGCACCGATGATGAGTCCGGCGGTCCGGGAGGGTTGGATCGAGTTTCGAGGACTGATGGCGCGGCGTAGGCAAGTGACAATAGCGTTCCAATCAGTATTGTCGCCGTAGAACGAGTTAGTATACCCGGCACGGTTTCTTGCATTGGCATGCTCGAAGATTGATGAGCCTCCTCCGCGGAGTGGTAATAGAGTGTTTACAGCACCGATGGCAGTAGCGTGGAAACTGACATGGTCAAGGTGATCCATGATAGCGACTTTGAAGGGTGCAGTGAGCGAAGCACCTCCGAAGCTGGGATCCTGTCGAAGTCGATTGATCTCTTCTATCGTCGTGCACCGCTTCGCTTCAAAGGTGTGTGGCATCATGTAGTGTTCAAAGGCAGCTCTGTGCATGTGTGGTGATGCCGAATAGTATACGTTCGCGCCCAAAACGTAGAAGTTGAGCGGTTCCAGCAACCCCTTACGGAACAGAGTCCGAATCGACCCGCGAGCTGTGCTAACACCAACCATCGGCTCTCGTGCCGACTTCAGGAGTTCATGGCCGGTAGGGTTCATGCACATGCCTTGCAATGCAGTGACCATTCCAAACACCGAGTAGTCGTAGGCGATGATGTGAGGTTTGGGTTCTGGGAGAGCGTCAATTCTCTCTATGAATATCTTTCGTCGCTCGTCGTCTCTGTCCCCCATACAGAATCTGGCAAATCGAGCAATATGGCAACCCAATCTCTGAGCGTGCACATAACGCCGTAGATAGATATCGTCGTCCCACTGTGGATTGCCGACTCCTCTCAGTACGTAATTACCAATGATTTTGGTCCGACCACGCATAGACAGGATCTTGTAGACGAGAGCTTCGCTTCTCTCCAGATCCAGACTTAGGTAGTCAACGCCGAGACGCAGACCGTGCATCATCAGCTCATAATCCGTGGCATCTCTTTCATCTAAGGGTCTCCGGCGTTCCTCTCGGGGGTTCTCTTCCACGTAGTAGATTATGGGGATGTCAAGTTTCCGTCGAATGAGGGCGACTTGTGTGGCTATCAAGTCAAACATGTTATTTGGCCATGTATCTATGATGAACTCCACGGCTTCAGCTGGGGCCTCTAGTTGTGCAAGATCTCTATCCATATCAATCAGAGCCGAGAGCCGTAAATTCAGCACGAATGTGAATGACCGATGCTCTGGGGGGATGGCCTTGACTGAAAAGGGATTCTGCAGCCATGACCGTGTAAGAGTCTGACCGAAGATGTGGTCAAGAAAGTTGATGAACTCCTGCTTGGCATATATCAACCTTGCCGAATGGACGGTAGCAGAACGAAGAGGCGGGTCTTCGCCATCAACTTGACCATCGGGGCTGGTGTCCAGGAGGTTGAAGTGCTCGAAATTGCAGAACTCTCTGTGTTTGTGATCACTCATCAACAATCGCTCAGCATCAGTAACTGGAAGTCGTAAAAGCCTATACAAGTCCTCTTTGTCGCGATGAATGTAGATCACTGGATTTGTCTGGGCGTAGGCGGACAGGACCGCCCGGGTCTCCTGGGTCAGGGGCGTCGTGCTGCATTCGATGACACAGTTATACCGGTTGGCCTCGAGTGTTTGCGCCAGCACAACGGCGATCTGGTGATTTAATGTTTCGCGGCCATACTTCTGAAAGAAAGCTGCCCTGTTGCAGCCGGTGGCGTTCTCAAAGAGCGGATCCTCAGTAAGAAGCCGGCGACCCAGATACTTGGCAGCAATGAAGCCTAGTGTCTTCTTCCCTGCACCGCGACAACCGACCAAGACGATGGAGGCATCTGAGGGGAACAGCCTCGAGTTCGCCTTGGCGGAGGTGACGAGGGAATCGGACTCGGCTATGCCATACTGAATGTCTTTCATGGCGAACCTGGACTGGAGCAACGAATGGATGAAAGAGAATCGTTGAGCGAGCCAAAATGCTGCTATGGCCGTGACCTCTTCGATCAAGCCAATGCGGACTAAACAAAAAACAACAATATTGTATTCAAGCTGATGAGCGAAAATCAAAGAAACCCCCCAACGGCGTGAGCCGACATATATCAGAGCATGAAAGACTGGTAAGTAGTATGTAAGGATGAAAGTAGCCGGCGTGTTTGCCGGCGGGATGATCTCCCGTCCTTTGGTCTACGGTATGGAGGAATTAAATCCCATTGCCGTGTAAGACCGCCACGGGCTTGGACGAATGGTGAATGCGCCGCGTCCTGGAGGAAGAAGCGATGGCAGCACAATGGCACCGTCACCCCAGCCAAGCCGTCGCTTCAAGCTGCCAGGTGACATGCAACGGGGTCGAGAGGCGTGTGAGCAGGGCCCTCCATGAAGTCAGTACAGCATCTACGGGCATCTACCGGTGAGACGTCGAGTAATACCTAGTCAGCTACATGACCCGGTGCCTCCATGGACGTCCGGGTAGGCCACAGGCAGTTATAAGTGAGAGCTGGAGAGCCCCAAAGAGGGGCTTCGGCGATAGCGAGGGCGATAGGCGGATTAATTGGCCGGCGACGCGGGCTGCACCACGCTGCTTAGCTAAGGCGACGCGAAGCGCGTTACGTAACCTTACACGCTCGCCCCCAGCCACAGTTCCACAGTTCCCACCCGTCCCACAGCCCCATCTCGCTCGAGGTCCTAGCCCGCCCGTAGCACGCGCGCCGGGCAGCCACAGCGAAGATATCTTTCCCGTCTGGAACTTCATCTTAGCCCTGTGCACGACACTACCAACACACTACCTCAGATTTGTATTGTATCCGTACAGTACCTAACCGTCTAACGGCGTCTGCGCCCGTACATGTCTGTTTCTCGCACGTGGCTGAAATTATGTACGAGTACGAACTGCGAAGCGCGTCGGGGGTCTCATACAGGTAAAGTAATGCATTCGGTAAGTCGATCAGTAGAGATTAGGTCGGCGACGTGCTGCGGTTGATCCTCCTTCGAGCGAGTCGCTAATACAGTAAAGAACGTCGGCCTTACCGTCTTACGTGCCTTGCAATTTGCACGTCCATAAAAAGTCCCCGGGAAAGTCCCAGGACCGTCCCAGGACCGTCCCAGCAGCGTTGTGTAGCCAGTACGGAGTACTTATTGGTAGGTAGTTTTTCTCGGTAGCTTGCCTTTGTTTAACGCCGATTTGAGACTTGCCCAAGACTTACCCACTTCTCGAGAGTCACCAGTGAGCTTGAGTCTTGTTGAGTCCTGCCCGCTCACGCTCACGCTCAACCAGCGCTCGACCAGTCACTGGCTCTTTGTTCGCTTTGTTCGCGGCCAGGCCAAGACCAATGCTCTGTCCTTCCCTCCTCTTTACCTAAGCCGTCGTCCTTCTCCTGCTGCTAGTTCTCTCTCTACCCAAGCCGGACCTGATCCTTTGACACCATCCCGCATTCGGCTGCTGCCCCCGTGGCCTCTTGCATTCCTCCCAGTCTGCGGATTATTTACCGGGCTTTTCCGGCGGCCAGTGGCGAACGGTTGTCGCCCCGTAACCCGGCAACCCGGCGGCAGAGTGAGGGCCCCCGGCACCTCACCCTGCTGCAGCGGCCATGAGTGATGACGAGAGCGACGAGGGCAGGCGGGCCATGAAGAAGCGCAAGGCGAGCCGTGCCTGCGACCGCTGCAATTCCCAGCACCAGCCTTGCGACAACGCCGTCCCCAAGTGCAGCGTGTGTGTGCGTGCTGGCACTGACTGTACCTATAACCGGCCCGTCCGTAAACGGGGGCCGCGCAGTGGCTACACCGGCCAGAACGGCGAGCGCCTATGGGCCATTGTGCTGCAGTCTCGGCCCGATGTCGAGGACGTCGTCTTGCAGGTGCTTCGTGCTGGCACCTACGGCGACACGGGCATCACCAACCTGGACTACTATCGCAACAACGATAACCAGACAGAGCTCGTTAATAAGTTCAACGAGAGTCGGATTGGCCGATTTTTGCAAAATGGGGAGACGCCCGATTTAAACCTGCCGCCGTTAGACCAGGAGATGCCGCTCCTGTCGCGCTTCGAGCACGCGCGTCACGATATATTGAGACAACCCAGTAATGCCTCGAGACCGTCATGCGCTATACCCATACAGGCCTACCAGCATGAACGGAGCGTGTCCACGAGTTCAGCGGCGAATTCTCTCACCGTCAACCCTCACGGTGCGCCCCAGAACCCCAGTGAGATCTACATCCAGAGTGAAGACATCCGGAGACGTGCGTTCGAGCCGTCACATGACCAACGCCAACCCTTCGGTGAACCTGGTTTTCAAGGGTCACCACCACTCCAGACCACTCCGGCCCTGCAGAGTACGCCATCTATTCAGAGCACTGGTCTCCGATCGACCAGCTCGCTCAACGAATTTCACCCTCATGTACCCGAAGTGCCCCCTCCTGCGAATCTAGGCGATTTTAGCTCCACCTCTTTACCTCCAAGTGTGCCTCAGGCATCCTACCAAGGGGAAGATCGGAGTAATAGTACTGCGCCGAAGGCCGACATGAATGATCTCGAGGCCGCCTATCATGCTCGATGGTAGGTAGAATGACGGCCTGTTCGGTCGTTCCCCGTATGACGCGTCGCTTCCCGACTAACCTGTGACTAGGCTTGATCCGGTTCCCAGAGACACTCTGCTCAACCTCGGCTTCGTCCCGGGCGAAAATGCAGAAGATTTCATCGAACTCTGTGCTAATCCGGACCCCATCGAGCCGGCGCCTACCAAGCCCGCCGCCGATCAAGGCGAGGACGAAGAGGTCGTCTGGCGCCGACTAGTCATGAGAGGCAGGTTTGTGTAAGTGTGTAGGGATGATGCGAATCGCGTGCAGATTCGAAAAAGGGATGATTTCAACAATTTGATAGCCACAGCTATCGCACCATCATATTACGGCTCACTCATATGCAAACCGACATCATGACTTGAACAAGGTATTTATATAATATCGTTGTTCACAGTTTCCATGGTCCGAGTCACTGACTCCGACCATTAGCTCACCCATACCAGGTTCTCTCGGGACATACATAATCAGGGTTCAGGGCCATATATCAGCTCCGATGTCTGTTGTTTCCTAGGGATCAGGAGATAATGACATGCGAGCGGCCTGCGGCGGTCATATATTATGCCGACTGTGTTCTAAAAAAGAACACTCTTACCCAGCCGTCGTCCGAGCAGTAGTTGAAACACGAACTTAGTGGTCAGATCCCAGTTCGGACAACCGCGCATGCCGGACTCAGGATGAGGTTATCCATCAGTCGCAGCGAATGACTCGTCTGCAGAGCCCCTGCCCCAAGTCGTCGACTCGAGAGAAACAAGATGAATGGGTGAGCAAATCCGGGTGGTAGCCTTCAACACTCTTAGATAAACCTCTTCACCAATCTTTAATGATAATACCTACCTACCTAGCTTCTATCATCAGGGACCCCCCCTACCCCTTTTTTGGTTAAATCGGGGGACGCATTTAATAAGTCGGAATCGATTGTTACCCCGAAAGAGTCACTCTGGATATCCTATCTCCTGTTCCGGGCAGAAGAGAGAGCATCGACGTCGCTCACGGTGATGCATGAACAGACCTGTATTCCGTATTAAGAAATATATTAATGTGTACGTAATAAGAGACGCAGAAATTCATCAACCAACCAAGATTTCCCTTCATCCCAAATCATGAACACAAAGAAACCAAGAATAAAGATAATGCGCCTAGCTATTGTATGTTCGGAGGAGCCCATCAGACGTGTACGGTCATTAACACATCGAGGTGTTTATTTCAAGAAAGCAAGTGGAACGTCGGGGCCTATGATCACGTTAGCCATCTCCTATTCTTTCGAGATTCGGTAGATGGGATGTCGACTTACCCCATACATGCAAACTTCCAGGTCCAGACTGTGAGCGGTGCGTCGGCTCATCGGCAGTCAACAGGTCACCGTCGACGTAGTGCTCCATGATGAAGCCACTAGGATCGAACCTATTCAACCCAATGTCAGCCTTCTATTGCTCAAGGCACTTTTAACAAACAGACAGGGGCATCTTACCAGTAGTCGAAGATCTGACTCCCCAAAACATGGCGTCCAACACCCCAGCAGTTCTCATACCCCTTTTCACGCAACCAGTCATGACCCAAGACCTGCGTGTCAAAGTCATACGTCTCATACGACGAATGATGAAGTCCAAAAAACGGAGCGCGAGCGAGGAAAAAAGAGTGGTGATCGACCTGCTCGCCGCCCCTCTCGAGACGAAGGAAGGCGATTTCGTCGACGCCCGCGGCGTTGTGGACGAGCTGTTGCACCCGATTAGTTGCGTTTGAGAGAATGGGGGGGGGAGATGACTTACATCACTCGCGATGAAGTTGAAATGCGTGCAGTAGAAATCGTATGCTTTCTCGAAGTCCGTCGACTTTACGCCGAAGTGGCCCAGTTTGTGGACGGGTGCGGGACGCTTCTCGAAGCGCTGGAATCTGTTTGCGGGGCGGTTCTTTTCTGTCGGCTTTACGCAACATTTCCATTAGCATGATTGTCCTGTTCCCCTGCTAACTCGTCCGGGCCAAACATCTACCTCCTATCTATCGGAGAGAGAAAGGGGGGGGGGGGGGACATGACGTACGTAATTGACCGGATTCCGCACAAAAGTTATCGGCAACGGTTCAACGCTCGTCTGTCCATAGACAAGATGGAACGGGAACCCATCAACAGGATCCATAAACGTAACGCACTTGCCGCCGCCAGGGACATCAGCCAATTGGTAAATACCGGAGGAATCCGGCAACGTCTCATCAGCAAGCTTCAGATCGGCCTCGGACTCGACGACGAAGGCGCCGCCGCAGAACTCGGCCTTGTCGCCCTTGACGGCGCAGAGGACCCAGGGCTCGGTGCCGTAGCCGCGGAAGTAGATCTTGTCGGGGGCATATTCCTCGCTGACGCGCTTGACCTCGGTGAAGCCGAAGTCCTTGAGGAATTGGGCTGCTTTTTCGAGGTCGGGGTATTGGTAGTAGATGTGGGCTAGACGCTTGAGCTGGATCTTGCGAGCCATTGTTGGTTGTTGTCTCTCCTTTTTTACAAGTATATTCTTTTCACGAAATTCAACGAAAAAGGGGGGGCTCGAATGTGATTGATGGAAAAACAAAAGAAGTTCGTTGGAAATAATAGTATTTTCGCTATGACTAGGAATGCTTGATGATTAAATAGAAAAGAAAATCCCCAACGAAACTGCAGATGCCTCCAATTTCAAGGCGAGTTGAATGCCCTCCTTTCTCCTCACTGTAACCTACCGACATGCGTGACCTGCCCCTGCCTATCTCCTACCTACTCTGACCCCCTGGAGAAAGTTCAACAAGCTCCGGCCAGGCAGAACACGTGGCGCTGAATAAAGGTCGGCATCGGATGTGGAGGAGTCCGTCTGGTTGCGAAACGACAGACAAGCAGGGCAGGGCAAGCGTTACAGGCAAGGTGGTCCGAACTATTTGCCAATAAGTCGGCAGGGCGACGTCAACACTGCATGTCTGCCTTGCTCAGAAAACACGCGCTCAGTCATGTAATCCGTAATCGTGACTATTGTTTAGTCACGACGGAGTCTCACACTGAAGGGGGGTTTTCGTTTGAAACTTGGCGAGAGATATCGACGTGACCGTCGAATCGGAGGAAAGTGCTTATTTATAGTTAACCTCCCGGCCGATTTGCGACCAGGCGACAGCAGATGGGCGAATCGATGTGGCCTGGCGAGTCAGGGCCGTCAACTCGGTAGTCAACGACGAGATAATCACAAAGAATAATCACGACGACATGTCGAGACAGAAATCTTTTTGATTACTTGTTGAACTTGCTCAACTTCTAATCAAAAGTCAAGTCTGTCCATCGTATACATTAGGTATTCTCAAGAATTCAAATCAAAAAAGAAACAAAAATAGAGAAATCAAGAAAAACCAAGAAAGGTACCGGTACGGCACCTGGACCAGCTGTTTATCAGTCGATTAATCGGAGTCGAGATCAGAGTTGTCCAGCTGGGTTCCTCCCCCCGAGCCTAGCGCGTCCGGGTTAGCACGCAAGCTTTAGGGCTTACTAGCACAGAAGGCCAGCGAAGAAAACCGTTCACCGGGGCGATGCTCGCAAGGGCTCAGCGCATGCGCAGTGAACCCAGCTGCGACGCAACTGCGACCAACTGGGACCAACTGGGGACCAACTGACCCCCGCTGGTTGGTCCCCGGACCCTCCGGCAGACAACTTTTAGGGCCCTAAAAGGATTCTCAGGGTCCAGCAGGGTTTCCATGATGAGGTCCCAACTTTTCCAGCTCAGCTCGCAACTCGTACATATGGATTTTATGTATGGACATTCCTTCGGGATGCTGGAATGGGTAGGTACTGATGAACGATTCCGTCCTCCTTCGTGCGCATTACTGCAGTGGGTTTAGAGCAAACGCATTTCCCACTGCTATGCAACGCACGTTTTGCACCCTGTTCATCATGCATGCGCAGCTGTTTTTCTCTTTGCGAAATGGGGCAATGGATCTTCTCCGGAGCGGAAACCCTCCGTTCGGACGAATATACGAGTCACTACCATACATATCGAATTGACTTGTGCATGAAGTGTTGACCTCATGTCATGACTTATCTCGCCGAGTAGGTACGTCTACCTACCTACCTCATACTCGTACCCATCATCGAAAGAAACAACCTGTTACGGAATGCCTACCCCCCAGTTCGACTACGGAATCCTAGCTTCAAATTCCCTTTCGCCCTAGGGTCAAAGGGACTGTCATGGGCCGTAATTCTCTTCACGCCCCACCGAAACGCGATCATCTCGGAATAAAGGAAGCTCTTAGCTAGACAGACCTCGGACATCCCAGTCACTTTTTCGGACTCTTTTGACGGGCCTTATACGGAATAGGTATGAGGTACTCGTGGTCAAGCAGGGTTCTTTTCGGAAATGATACAGAGAAATGGGTGGAAGCAAGACGTCAATTCCGGCTGGGATACGGAATTTGATGATGCTGTCGATAACCGATGTGGGAATCGGATTCACTCTTTTTCTTCGTCGAGATGTGAAAGTGACGACGATGACGTGCCACGTCAGGGACCATCATCAGCTCGACGCTACGGGCACCACTTTCATACCTACCTCGGGAGCTGAACCTGCCGAGGTCCTCGTAAGAAATAAGGACATTCTTGGCAGCAGCAGTCGACTTTGTCAAAAGTTCCACCCGCCACCACATGAACGGAATGATTCCTTCGTCATGAGGCACGGTAGGAATTCCGTCTCGATCATGCCAAGAAGCTCGGACACTTGAAGTCTTGAGAAGGACGACCAGGCATGCTCTGAAGATACCGGAGTGTGTTTCTATCAAGTTGTAAGTGAGGGGACTGGTTATGGTCATTCGCACTGATGAGATCAGATCTCGACCCGGGCTTGTAGATGACTGCATTCGGCTCCAGGCTCCCGGCTTACGGTAGGTAGCATCGGACGGATCAATGCCGTGTAAGTGATGCTGATCCCCGTGTGTTCATCAAGATCTGGTAATTGTTGGAAAGATGTAAGATGTCAGCATTAATATCGATGTTATATGTTGATATCCCATTCCCCATGTCCATTCCCCAGATCTAGCAGCATACATGATGCATGTAAGTCAGTACGGAACATGTACTGGTACGCGTATAATCCGTATAACAAAAAGAAAAGAAAAATAAAAACCAGTTACATATTCTGAATGTTCGCACTATCTCGCCGTATTCGTATTGATCTTCATTCACATGTGATCGCACCATGAAATCCTGCACGTCGTCCTCCATCTCCCACACATCCAGGAACCGCGTTTCCGACCGGCCTGGTTCAGATTAGGACTGGCGCAGTTCGTCCCACCCCGTCGATCTCCCAGTCCGGTCGAGTCGCAGCACAACACCTAAATTAGGGATCGCGAGTCGCGAAACCGCTGTCTGCCCCGCATGCGCGACGCAACGCATACCACCCAACCCAAACCCCAGATCTTCAATTCTTCCCCTCCAAACTCACCAAAACACCAAGCCTAAACAAGATAGACATACATTGCACACACACAACCACAACGCAATAAAAGAAAACAAGAAAAGAAAACAATATGGCCCGCAAACTCTCCAAACAATCCTCCCTCCCCACCCCCACAACCCCAGGAACCGGGGGCACCACCACACCCCCAAGCCCCCTCCTAACAGACACCCTCCCCCTCCCCCGCGCCATAATCTTCGACCTCGACTACACCCTCTGGCCCTTCTGGGTCGACACACACGTGAACCCGCCCCTCCGGGCCTCGAGTACACACACAACCTGCACCGACAAAACCGGCGAATCCTTCTCCTTCTACCGCGAGATCCCACACATCCTGCCCTCCCTCCTGGCCTCGCACATAAAACTCGGCGTCGCAAGCCGGACCTGTGCGCCCGAGTTAGGGCGGGAGATGTTGAAGTTATTACACGTGTCGGACGGGACGACGGGAACAAGGAAAGCGATTGATGTGTTCGATGCCGGATTAGAGATTTATCCGTCGTCGAAGATTCGGCATTTCGAGGCGTTGCATAAGAGGACGGGGATTGCGTATAGTGAGATGTTGTTTTTCGACGACGAGAGTCGGAATCGGGATACCGAGTCCTTGGGCGTGACGATGTGGTTGGTTAGGAATGGGGTTACGTGGGTGGAGATTGAGAATGGGATTCGGGAGTGGAGGAGACGGAGGGGGGTTGTTGCTGCGTGAATGATGTTATGATGTTATGAGATATACCCGAAGATGATAGAGAGAACGAGATATAGAACTTGTCAGGTCATGAAGAGACAAGAATTAACAGCATTAGTGAAAAAATAAGAATCGAATTGTATGCTTGCTTGCGTCTTCTGTAAAACTAAACAACAAAAAGGAGACAAACTCGTCGTCCAACAAAATACTAGACACTCATCGTCTAGCGCACCGCTTCTAACATGTGATTACGTCCGTCCATAGACAGGACACGAAGAGATGAATGTAGCGCCATACATAAATGGCAGCGCTCTATCGCCGTTTTCCTCCTCTCTCGGGTATTTTCTTATGCTTCATTTTTAATCCAAAACCGCTTCTCTGAACGGCATTTAACCCAATACTCAAGCCCCATTTTTTAAGATCCCATTCTAAAGATCCCGCGATCTTTTCATTCTTTCTCTAGAATTTTACACTTCTTCTATTACCCGTCAGATTTAAGGGGTCTCCGTTTTGTTGTTGGTCGCGTCAGCAGCCGGCGTCATCTTCTCCGCGAGCGCGTCATCAACGGAGAGATTGGCAACAGCATCAGCGGCGCTCGTCACGTCATCTTTGGGACCTTCAGGGGCATCAACATCCTTCTCTTCCTCACCATTCGTGGCGGCTGGTACTTGTTCGGCGGCAGATGTAGGCGGGAAGGCCTTGGGAATGGTGCAGACTCGCACTCGTCTCTCCTTGCCATCCTTGCTGCCGACGGCAATGCACTCTAGCCGCGTTCCATCTTCGCTAGGTTTCCAGTAGCATGGGCCCGGCGGGAAAGTCGTGTGTCCGTCCTCCCACTTCGCCAAGCGCATGATCTCGGCATCATAGGAGGGCTCATCGAAGAAGCCCCAGTCGAGTTTACCACCGTAGTTCTTCGGGATATTCTCGACGTCCATGAATGTCGTCAAGACAGGAAGCATGTCTTGTTCGCTGAGAATGAAAATCTTGGATACCGTAACGGGGTCGAACCATCGCTTGATCCAGCCCCAGACCGTCGAGAAGAAGTAAGGCGCTCCGATGATGAAGATTCCTAGCAAGAAGCGCATTGTGTCAGCACCACCTACCCCTCCGTTGGCATGCGAACTCACGGTCTAGTGTTTCGGGATAATGAGCGGTCGCGAGCTGACTGGCGGCTTGCATGTGCGCCTTCAGATTCCAAAACATGCGCAAGCTGACTTGCGAGATGTCGACGATGTTGGTGCTGAGCGTAATCGGCGTTTGCGGAGTCGTGCGGTCGACGCATTCGGTCGACAGCGGCTGGACGAATCTGGTCAGGTTCTCGTACAGGGCAAACAGCCGCAGCAGCTTGGGCGCCGTCTTTCCATCCGTCTTGGCCTTGCTGAACGTCGTTTCGGTCGATTTCTCGTAGTCGGAGACGGCTTTGGAGTCGAGATGTCTAATCTGGTAGACATAGATGGGGATGCCTCTGTTACATAGCAAACACAACCGAGGCTTGTCAGTACGACGATTCTATCTTTAGGTAGGTTGGTTATCGAGTCGATCGCAGGAGAACGTACCGTTTGTCTCGTCGTCCAGTGAAACGCGGGTACTACACGGAATTACATCATGTGTGAGCGACATCATTCTGATATCCAGTTGGCTGAGAGGGTGTCGCGAACGCAAACGGGGCCGTACCAGTTTTCTCGATGCTTCGTACGACTCGATGTCGATGGTTTCATACAGCGTCTCGATCTCGTTGGCGCCGCGGAACTTCTCGGTCTCCGAGAACTGCACGTACGCATCCTGGGGCACCCATTTTCGGGCGCGCAGGTAACGCCTGGTTTGCGCTCACCAAGTCAGTAAAAGGTCATCGGCAAGGCGATTGGTTGGTGAGCAAGACGAACAGCAGCGTGGGATCGTCGTGGGACGGCGGGGAACCTGGTTGATAGACCCCCTTCTCCTGTAAAAGAGCTTTAAAGTCGACCAGTGCTTGCGCCTCGGGTTCGGTAAGATGGCCGAGATGGCCAGCCGGATATCCGACGTCGACGGAGCCGGACGAGGGAACGCGGCGGAGAGAGTTGCTGGCCATGGTGAGGGACGATGGGTTTGTATATGAGCAAATCAAGGGATGTAAACAAAGCGAAAGCGAATCAACAAATGACGGCAGAGGTTTACCGGTCAATTGCCGAGAAGTGAAGGCGAACTACTCTCTATGACCTCTTGACTCTTACGACGCCAGGTAGCCTGCGGTAAAAAAAGATTCCGAGGCGCCAAAAGTGCCCCAAAAACGCCTCCATCTTACCGTAATCACGTAGTGTAGGTACCACTACCGGGCTAGTCCTGGCGCGGCGCATACCGGCATCATGGTCGCGCGTCAATTAAGTGCTAGGAATTCCGTAGCGTATACCTAACATAAGTGCTGGTATAAATAGAGCACACAGCTCTATCCATACCTACTGTAGGTATACCGAGGTCCGTACAATCCGTCCGTAATATCTATCATTCCTCAGAGCGCTCCCATGTTCTTCACATTCCAACACCATCCCCTTGGAAGAGCGCCTTCCTGTCAACCAGGCCATGAGCAACGAATAGTTGGACCCGAGGCCGAGCCCGTCGTGCTGGAACATTTCTTTTCCCGAGAGCTTGGTGACGCTACCATCCGGGACGATACAGGCGAAAATATTGACTTATCTGGGAGGGGTCGGGCGTTCGTAACGTTCTCATGATCCGCAGCTCTAAGCCCAGGACGAGCCGGAGAACTGATCCATCCGCGGTTTGGAACCCGGAAGACTCCTCATGACAGTCCTCAGTTTTAAAGATCGGAAAGGTGAAGATCGCCCTTGAATCAGCCTTAAAGCCAGTGCCAGGGGCCGTTGTAGTTTAGAGGCGCCAAAAAAATACCCCATAACCGCCAGATCGTCGGCGAAGCTGGTTTGTGAGGTGGAACCATTGTTAAAAGACGATGTCACATCGAGCCCGCCATGTGCTCGCCGGATTCTCAGTGCAATGGGAAACGAGTGGGTACCAATTCCGTGCTCGAGTTTAGGTCCCCGTTGCTAGGCCGAGGGGCCCATGCATTCGAGCCTAGGTTGGCAATCTCTATTCCGTAGAATGATTCACATACGGGACTGCAACGCCTCCGTATTGACCAAGAGATGTTAAAGATTATTACCGCTACGTACCTCAATTCAAATCTGCGTTCTTGGGCGAGGAGGTGGCATTGCAGCTTCAACCAGATCTCCTTGAACATAGGTCGATCGTCCGATTTGGAGTCGTTTGGCCCTGTCGATACAGACTGAGTACCGCAACATCGTAACCTTGGTGGCTTCCTTCAACTCGTAGCGAAAAAGGACCTCTATCTAGGTGAGTCACAAGTATACTCTCGGAAAGAGAAAATCATGGCGGTGGGTTCAATGCCGGCGAATCATACTAGGACGAAAGAGACATTCCAGGAGTGTGTTTCTAGTAGTATCAGTGGTAAGCAGCGAGTTGGAGTGGGAGTGGCAGTGGCTGTTGGAGTCCCATATATCCCAATCACAAGCTCACGTCTACTCGAATGTATGCTGATGCCAAGTCCAACAAGAGACAGGAACTGATCGATTATCAAGTAATCCGTATGAGCTGTCCACTTTCATCACTTCTCATCCATCAGATCATACGAGTGAGTATGCGTTGGGGACTCTATCGTATGCATCCTGTGGCGCCTGGAAGTGCATTCTGGCAGTGGCACGATATGACATCTCATGTTCTCTTCTGTCGTCTCCGCTGCGGATCGATCTTCCACCGATGAGTGGTGGGTTAAATGTCTTTGCCTTTGCCCACCGATTGAGGCACGGAATACCGACAGGCCGGTAGGGTCGAAGGAAGGTTGTGCATCTGAGAAAAGTGGGATGACGGGCGAGAAGAGGGGTGAGCTGAGAGACTCACTCAGCGGGCGGGCAGAAGCAGCGATCACGCTAAACTGCTTCCCATTAGCAACCTGCTTCAATAGGCAATCGCTGCCTGCACAGTATCGCGGCCACAATGGGCACTATGGCCCTATAACGAATGATCGTGTCAAATCCGCAGATTTGGCAAAATGCCTCTCGGCTTCCTAAACGGCCCCTAACCCGCCTAGTTACGAGCATGTGCAGGCCGACCACGGCATCCCTGCAATTCCTGCGCAACAGCCAAGAACGTCCAAAAAATTTGTGCGGAATTATTCCGTGCATCTGGCAATGGTGATGCTTCCGGTGACCCCTCGAATATCGGCAAATACGAATCCTGCCTTCCCTTGAAATGCCAATGATAGGTAGGAGCAGGGTGAGTTGCTCCTGTGGGTAGCAAGTGCCAGCGTCATCGGACGTAGACTGCACGAGAAGCAAGGAAAGAGCGTTCAAGCCACCTATCTCCACGCCGAACAACGCCGTCGCTGAGATGGATTACCGCAATTTTTACGAACGATCTGTAGCCGTGGGTCGCACAAGGTGTGGATCTGACTAAGCCATATAGAGGTTAAGGAAGGATTCTGCCCCTGACTGCCAAGATTACAAGGAAAACTGCGTTTTTGATGCCAAACGGGTGTTTTTGTAGTATTCTGCTGTCTCTAACCTGCCCGGGGGATATATCCAAGTTGCCCAAAGCCTCCTTCCTTCCTGGGGGTCTGGGGACCGCGCGGGCAGGTCAAGTTGGACCTCCCGGGGTCGCCAGGATGCCCGGCGCTCATGCCATTCAATACATATATAAATCGATCAATACAGGCCCAAAATCCAACCCATCCACCTGTTCAACGGAGACCCGAATTGGTATCCGGCGACGTGAGGCACGTAATTGTTCAAAAACGTAGAATTCGGACCTGGAGTCTGGTGGTTAGATGTTGTTCAGTTGCCCGGGTGACCAAACCTACACTTTAAGGTAAAAAAACGCGATTTTGAACTTGGCAGGCTCAACCACGCCTCCCAATGGCTTCTCCCAAAAACAACTCCGCGATGCCCCCTGCGATGACTCTCGAGATAAAGGCAACCCGCCATTACACGTGGTCGCATCTCAGCTCCTTGAATACAAGAAGACAGTCAATCTAAACCTGGGATTCCACCAGGAACAGGGGAGTCTTTCGACTAGGGCGAAAGCGGGATGTAGTCAGGATAGCCACCGGGGAGACGTGGCGGCGAGGAGGAGGCGGGCGGGGGCGAGGGCGAGGGCGCTGCGGAACGTGAAGCAGGCGGCGGCGGCGGCGACGGCGGTGGTGGCGGAGACGGGGAGGGTCGAATTGCCTCTTGCAACCACCGCACGGCGGGGGTTTGGTCAGCCCTTCTGGAGGTTAGTTATATTACCAAAGGCATACCTAATATGGTTACTTACACTACCTGGCGAAGGGCGGCAACTTCACTCCGCAGCGCAAATAGGTGCCCATCGCTGCTGGAGGTTAGTTACGATCAATCTCAACGGCTGATAAGGTGCAAAACGTACGTATATTGCCGATAGGCGGCGAAGTCCCCCTGAACCCGTTCCAGGGTCAGGGTCAGGGCCTCAATTTGACCCGCCTGTGCCTCGTACAACTGCCGCAGCTGCCTCTCAGCAGCACGGCGGCCACGCGGCCTCGGAATCACCTCCTCCGCGCCGGAGAGAGGCTCTTCTTTCACCTGAACATCAGGTGATGAGGCCCGCGCGGCGAGGGCGGAGGCGGAGGAGGTGACAGGGCCAGAAGAGGTGGTGGCCCTGGGAACAGGGAGGGGGGCGGGGACGAAGGGGGGGTGAACGGCGGGTTCTTCAGTTCTTTGTCGCTTGGGGGGGCGACGAGGAGACCAAGTGATGGGATGGGCGGCAGCCCTTTGTGATCTGTTGCGCCTTTTAGCCATGACAATGAAGCGATGAGCGAGGAGGAATTTGGGAGCACGAACTGGCAACTTGGAGGATATTATACACAAAAGTCGCGGGTGACGACGCGTGGCAGCGAGGGCATCGTGCCCGTTCCCAACGAGGGGACCTTCCCGGATCGCGATTTGAGTGAGGAATCGATTGGGGCCAGCAGCAGATGCATAGCGACGCCTTTTAAGGTCGTCGGCGCGTTGGAAAAGGGTAGAATTCTTGGTTGTTGTGATATCTCATATTGGCGTGGCAGTCTGGCCAAAGGACGCGTTTTTATGGTTGAAGCAATTGCCAAGATCACCTGCATAGTCAGGGGCTGACCT
This sequence comes from Xylariaceae sp. X167, assembly GCA_028637775.1. Lineage (NCBI taxonomy): Eukaryota > Fungi > Ascomycota > Sordariomycetes > Xylariales > Xylariaceae > Xylariaceae sp. X167. The sequence continues at coordinate 113,939 of JAJFDK010000097.1, forward strand.
GACCAATAGAATTACACGGATTTGGCCAAAAGTTCCTAAAAGTGGGTCGACTGCCGTGCTGAACGCACGCGTGGCAGTTCTTGCAAAAAACAGCGTTTTTGAACGATTCTCCCTCCCAGGAAGTCGTTCTGCCCTCCCTTTTGCCCACAAGGCAACTTAGATCACTTGATTCTAACACAGTATTGCACAGTCTATCTGGTAGGCTATTCGTGGACACAAATATCGGTATTCTGCTGCTAAATCTGTCGCGTCACAGTGCCTGTACGGAGGGGGGTCCCCGGAATTGCAATCTGGTCATCCAATCTACCGTACAAGTCATCTGCGTGGCCTCGCTGCCGCCTGCCCAATGTGCCAAGATCAATAGCCTGTTTCAGTTGGCTATTCATACGCGGCATGCCCTGATTCTGGCGTATCATCGTCGACTTCGGGCCGCGCGCTGGGGGTGATGGTCATAGGGGGGCTGGGGGTGATGGTCATGGGGGGGCTGGAGGTGATGGTCCCGGGGGCAGACCCGTTGAGATCTTCCGCGGGTTGTACAACCTGAATACCGCTGTCGTTGCGTATGACCTGGTCACGATGTCCTCCCCGTGGCGTTGTCATTGTTGCCCTGGCAACATCATCATCCTGAAGCCTGCTTACCAGCTGGCTCTTGTTCCCTCCAACCAGCAGACCACGTTCCCGGCACCGATCCTTGAGTACTCTGACCGTCAGCGTGTTATAGTCAATGATCTCGACGTCGCCGTCGAGGTTTGAGGCATCGGGCAGTCCATTAGTGCCGGGTGGGCGATAGCAGTCATCCAGCTGTAGCTGGCTGGAGTCTATACCCTTGATACTTATCAAGTGGTCCTCCCGGCCGTCAGGATGGATGGAGATGCCTGTTTTTTTGAATAGTCCGGCGATCATCGACCTGTTCTGAGGCAAGGAGACCCTCTCCCAGGCTTTGGCGACGACATGAGTGGTCATTATACGTCTGTCACGGAGAGACCACCGCGGAGGTGTTGTCCCTGTTGCATTGAGGCGATCTATATACAGTTCCGTCTCTTCCCGCAACCAACCTTTGAAGGGCCCGTTGAACCCAACATCCAGAGGCTGGAGGTACGCTGTGAGGCCAGGCGGGATGAGGGCCGCAGTTATATTGTGATCCTTGAGGGCGGTTTGAATTGTTGTTGTTTTGTGGAAGCTGGCGGCGTCTATCACAAGGAGGCATTCGCGGTCTTCAGTGTACGCGGCCAACCTGGTCCGAATCCACTCTTCGAATAGAGTCTCGTTGTTGTACGCAGTTTCGTTGAATTTGACTTCAACACCAGGATGGTAGAATTCCTGTTCCCTTTCGTATACAGTGCCCTTGCCGTGGAATATAATGACAGGTCTTAGATGCTCATCGCAGGTCCCGTCACCGACCAGCGCCAAAACTAAGGTCGCTTGCCGTTTTGACCACCCACTTCGGTCCGACCTGCCCTGTACGGATTGACTGCCCTTGTGATCAAACGTGTAGCCGTCGAGGAATTCGAAGGGCATAGGGGTTTCGTCAAGGTTGACGATGAGGTGCGGAGGGAAGCGCTGAAGACTTAGACCTACGTCAGGGTCACTCATCAAGGCCAGGGGTCTCCAGGCCCGAATACGTGAGTTACGCCTGATAAAACGCAGGAAGTCGTTGGCGGAGTCCACTATATCCTCCGGGATCTTCGTTGACGCGTGGGTGATACGGCGATGCGTTATTTGATGCCTCTTCAGGAAGCCTGTGAACCAACCGCTGGAGAACAGGAATTCGGGGTCATCAGGATACAACTCGCGATGCAGTGCTACGGCTCTTCTCCTAAACCAGCCTCTCTGGACCAGTTGACGGCTATCCCTGGCAGCGCAGAATTCGGCATACAGCCTGGCCTCCACATCAGGCCAGGATGGGTTGAATCTAGGGGCTCGTCGGCGTGGTCCCTGCCAAATTCGGTGACGATTTGCCCACCAGGTCTGTACCGTCCCCCAGCTTCGAATACCGAAGTGTGCCGCCGCCTCCCTAAGAAAAGGACGGCGGAATCCCTCCTCAACAGGGCCAGCGCCCTCAAGTCTGTTGGCAACGAGGTCGGAGAGGTCTTCACGAAGGGGAATACGGTGGTTTTCGAGGAACATGAGCACTTCTAACTTGCGTCTCCTGGAGTAGGTCCGTTTGATGTGCGTGATCGCAGACCGGGGGGGTTCATATTCAGGCCTGGGGCCCAGGGGCTTGGGGTCAGGACCTGGTGGTTTCCTTAAGGCCAGGGCAGTCGACGTTGGCGATGCCATTAGGTAGATAATGTCAGCAAAGGCTGCCCCAGCAACGCTCGAGGCTGTAGGTACGGATACGGTTGTTGGTTAGGTGGTAGGTAGGTGTTCATAAAGGTGCAGGTTCGTGCCACCCAATTTTTACCAAGGATGCGTGACTCTGATCAGATGACCCCCGCAACTAAAACTCGACCTGCGACGAATTTTGCCGCGGGATAGCGAGAAAAAAATCGACGACGAT